>OX453079.1:2595822-2744670 GCA_949699795.1 Spicauda simplicius | reverse complement strand
GACGGTGTGCGCACATCGTAAAAAATTACTCACAACATTTTTCCCTAACGTGCCGAAAAAGTTAAAAAATCATATCTCCAATATGTATATATTTATAGTAAGGATGCGCCGAATAGTGGTTTCACTGAGTAACCGGATACCGAATACTATTCGGTTTAACTTTTATCGAACCGGATATGCGGCCGAATTATTCGGTTTACCATTTCTTATTAAAAAATGACTTCGAAAGTGTGTTCATAAAAATTTAATGTTTACTTGAGGTGCCAAAATGAATGTTGATGTAAGAGTTAAGAAAAAACATTAACTTGAATGAGGTCTCAAAAATGTCTCAAAAAAAGGTCTCAAAAATTTGAAGTTTAATTGCTTTATATTATTGGCTTTATTCAACACACTCTTCATAGGATTTTTTTGATTTATAACATATATCTTACGGAATAAAGTTGGTCTTTTTGAACTATACCGAGACGTGTAGCTAAGAAAATAGGAAAAACTCGAACCTAATATATTCGGCACCAAAACCGAATAATTCGTCCGAATACAAATAGTGAGAAAGATACCGAATACTCCGAATACCGAATAACAACCGAATATTCGGCGCATCTCTAATTTATAGTAAATGTTTTAATTTTGTCTACTATAGTTGTACCGTTTATGTGTTGTAGTTATCACGAATAAACTTATTTTTCTTTATTTATTTCTTTCAATACCTGAGAGCAAGGCCGGACTATCATGCACTCGATCCAGAGCCTGATGAAGGCAGCGAAGGGTCCAAATGTCTCCATGATGTAGGCGTAGTCAGCGCCACTCAGCCGTATCATGGTGCCAAGTTCCGCGTAGCAGTATGCGCCTACCTGTAAAAGAAAATATAGATTAATCTGTGGCGACCTCCCGCTACTCATCAAGAGATGGCGCTACTAGTATTCTGAAACACGCTATCGAAGCATTCTCAATACTCCGCATATATACAAGTTCCGAACAACGCCAGTCGGAGCACGGCCGCTCCCCAGGCATGATCACCTAGCCTGGCGGGAGATCTCCCTTTGCCAAAAATCCATACATATAATAGCTAGCTAGGCCCCGCAACTTCGCCCGCGTTAAAAAATCGATGTATCTGTGAAATTCCAATTTTCTAATGATTTACTTCAAATAGGTAATAGTGTTTTCCAATCCGGAAAAGTTAAAAACAATCTTTGTATCGATACGTCTTCGTTTAAATGTGGAAAAGTTGGTTGAAAAAGTACATCCCGATATTGTTAATACAACCACTAAGACTATAAATTGATTCAATGAAAAAGGGGTTTACGATATTCGAATTAGTTTATTTTTTTAATATTTTTACATAACAATATGTTCCTATCCACAAATACACACTATTAAATTAAATACGTATATTTTTTCGTTATTTCATGAATATTAAATTCGTTTCTTCAACACAGTTTACCCAGACAAACACAGAGTTGTTTGACTGGGTAATCCTTGAGCGGTTTAACAGATTTTAATGGGACTTACTATATAAAAGGTTATGGAACAAAATATAGACTATTTTTTATCATAGAACTCCCTCGAGGTTTGCGCGGGAAAAACTTTGTGATACATTGATTTGCACGCGGGCGAAGCCGCGGATACAGCTAGTATACAAAGTAAATAAATAATCAAAAAAATAAAGATCTTGATTAAAACTTAGCCAGTTCAAAACGCTGACCTGACCTTTTTATCGAAACATTAACGCCAAACTTCTAGTAACGAGTAATTTTTGCTCTATTTTTTTCAAGTCACATGATTGCCTGTATTGTTATTAATAGCAGATATTAATTGACCGGCTATCTGCGGCCATGTGACCGATAACTCAAGTGTCGTGTTACCCATTAGCTGGTAAAAACATTGTACTGATTTTTCCCTTCAAACAAATGATATTCAGTCTAAGCTCTAATAATTGAACTGGCGAATTTAGTTGTATTAGTGATTTACAAATAATAAGTCATGCAGTGATAGCCTAGTGGTTGAAACTTGCCCTCTCGATCTGGAGGCCCGAGGTTCACCCAGGCACCACTGATTGTTCTGAAATTATGTGCGTATTATTAATTAATTATCATTGCTTTTCGGTGACGGAAAACATTGTGAGGAAACCTACACACCCGAGAGTTCTTTCAAAAAAATTCTCGGAGGTGTGTGAAGTCCACCAATTCGCAATTGGCCAGCGCCTATAACTCTCTCATTCTGAGAGAAGACCCGTGCCAAGCAGTGGGACAATAATGGGTTGACGAGAGAGAATAAATCATGAGACTTAATATTTTAATTCCTATTGAAAAGACTCAATAGGTTTTTAATTTTAAACCTTTGATGCTCGGTCAGTGAGTGAGTGACAAAATTAAGAACTTTGACTCGTTATAATTATTAGACTACTACAAATTGACGTATTTTTATTATGATTAAATTAGGTATAGACATTATTTAACTTGGTATGACATTATTATATCTGACATATCGAAATTGATTTTTAAATGTATGTTTTTAATTTGTGATTGTTTATTGAATGATTATCATAAATGTATATTTAAAATTTTTGATTATTTTATTAATTAGGCATTGAATTTGTATTATTATTTTAATTAATTTAATATTATTGGATAAATGAATGTTATTTGTATTGCAATGGTAAAAATGAATTTATTTATATTTTTATTCATTATTCAACTATCTAACGCATTGGGATCTCTGTAATGTTAGATATAAGTTTTTATGAATTAAAATTAAATTGAATGTAATTTAAAATATACCGTGTTCATACAATGCCTGTTTGGATAAAGTCGCTTCACGCTGTCTGTCCCTATGTATGCTTAGATCTTTAAAACTACGCTACGGATTTTGATGCAATTTTTTTAATAGATAGAGTGATTCAAGAGGAAGGTTTTTTTGTATAATTTTAGATGTTTGACTTTCAGGCGGAACGAAGTTCGCCGGGTCAACCAGTACCTAATGAATAATGGTCGGATGCAAAATTGCAGCGAAATCTTATCAGTCAATGCTTTTCCGTTGATGGCGGACAGTGTTTATCTTCCTGTCCATTACATTGAGTTAAATTATGCGGTAAATGCAAAAACCAAATTGTGTCTAAAGGGCTTTATGGTCCATCCATTCGTCAGCTCTTTGAGGTACCAAGCTTAACATAAACCCCGCTGATGAAACGAAGAAATGAAATAAGTATGCAGTCCACCTGGTGGTAAGTTACTTGTGACCAGCGATTCATCAAGAGTTTTGACTGCCCTAAGCTAATTATGAGGACGCGCCCTTTATTTACTACTTTGATAAAATTACATGGTTCACACTACCGATACATAGTTGAAAAATGTCGGATAGATGCCATGATGCTAGATTCACGGTGCATGAGAAGACATCATATCTACTTAATACCTGACCTTCTTCCCAGAAGTAAACATTTAAATGCCTGCCAATCGCAAATATTATTATCAATCGCCTTCGAACTTCATTGATAAACCGGTTCGAAGGTCAGATCACGACCAAGTTATGATAATTTGCTGATTAATTTACATACTATTATGCGGTACTGATCAAATAGTTAAATAATAGGAACAATTAGTAATTAAAACTGATTGTATTGCGAACGTGACTTATCATGGCCGCTAGAATGTCCTTTCTTAACCAATAACGTCATAAGGAGGGTAAAGTTTTTCGAACGTGTTCATTTCTATATCACTTTGCCAATCAGCTTGACGGATTGTAACATAATGACGACCCGCGTGGCGCAGCGATTACCATACCGGTCTGACACGCAGTGGGTCCCGGGTTCGATTCCCGGCCAGACAGGTATCTGAATGATGAGTTTAAATTCTTGTTCTGGGTCTGGGTGTTGGTGTATTCGTGTTTGTGTGTGTCCATGGCACCCACGACACAGGAGAAAATCCTACTGTGGGGCTATGAGTGTAGAAAGCGTTTTTTATTTCTTTTTATACGATTGAAGTAACAAACGAGCATGTAGTCCACCTGTAGGAAAATGGTCACAGCAGTTAAAACATTTATTAACACCTTCATATAAAAAAGTGGATTTATTGGAAGTAAATCACAAATGCATTGTTATTCTCGAGGTCTATAATGGTCGCGTCATATAAAAGCAAGAAAGTCCTTCGATTATTTGATTGGGGTCAAAGTTAGGTGGTAGAACTCTTTGTGATTTGGCTCAGGACACACCACCGCCTCATCTATTTCTGCCCATTTTTTTTGTTACCGAGAGGGAAACTTTCAAAAGGTACCCGACGCCATAGGAGTAATGCCGGGTTATCCTCACTGCTGCGTAAGAATTAGACTCGGGGATCTCCAATGGAACACAACCGGAGTACGCCGAGCGCGATGCCCCCTTCTCTTCCCAGTGAACATCAGTACTCACTGCGCCTCCTGGTGTTTACGACGGCATGTGGCCACACATGCCGTCATCCCACACTCGGTCGCTTGGCTGGACGGTTCGAGCTCCCACTCTTACCGCGCGCAAACCCGGAAGCCCCTTTTAGTCGCCTCTTACGACAAGCAGAGGATACCGTAGCTCTATTCTGATTCCGGAACTACAGGTTCGAAGACTGATCTTACCTGGAGTTCATCATAGACTTCCATAGGCGGCAGTGACCACTTACCATCAGCACTTCATGCTCGTTGCTATTATCATATTATTAAAAATTGTTACATACGCCCACGCACGACAAAAGCTAATTACCATGACACAACCCGCCCGTTTGCTATTTCAATATATAATACTGTACATATGTATAACGCCCTTCGCTCCCCAGTTCATTGAAAGACTCGCACATTGTAGAGTTTAAGGCCACTCCAAGGTCGTTATCTCGTCGAACCCTCTCTTATGAACAGTTTGAAAGATGTCTTACATCTTATAGAAATATTTAAGTCTCATAACATTTGGTACTTTATGAGACTTATTTCTAGCGTGAAGCATTTCTTGCGTTTCCATAGAAGGGTGTGGTTGCCGGCACACTTTCACATGAGGCGACCATCATAGTCCTCGGGAGTAGCAACGCATCTGTGATTGACTTCAGATGGAACCCATTTTCTGTATGTAGTTACAGATGTGCATGGGCGGCAGTAACCACTTATCATCAGGACTCTATGCTCGTTTGCTGTTTCAGTCAGATAAAAAAAAGACTAAAAGCCATATTATATTATAATTATGTACCTACATATAACCACATTTAAACTTATAAATTTATAATTTTTTACTGATGTTCATGGGCCGCAGTGACACAAGTGGCACTGTATTTTATTACTGAGTACTGTCAATACTGTGTTATTTTTTAAATATATCTAATAATATTGGCAACTCTTCGAAATCCCCTACTTGGTGAATTAGTAATATTAGTATTCCTAACACTCACTATTTAAACATGATTTTGTTTAAGATTAAAAGAGAAACATGTTTCACTAATTAAATCAAGGAACTCTGTGTGTATTTCCACAGCTTTTTGCAAAAATAAAGCGATATTAAGCCATGATTCTACCCCGTCCTAACAAGACTAATGAAATTTGAGCCACCCTCATCACTTACCCCTAAATATCTCATTAATGGAAGATCCCTAAGAAAATATATTCTTTATTAATTTGATTACGACAAAATATGAAATAATTAAAATTAAATTAAATTTCATTATTATAGGTATATACAAAATAATAACTGGTTTAATTTATTTTTAATTTTAAGTGATAAATACAATTTATTAATTTGAATATGACAAAATATCAAATAATAAAAATTAAATTAAATTTAAATAAAAAATAAAAAATAATATATAATAAATAATAACTAATAAATAATAACTTAAATTTAAAAAGAAACAAATTGCCAAATTAAATATAAAAATCTACATCCAAATTACTGTCCCTTTTTTTAAGTGTAGTGTAGTGTAAGTAATCCTCATGGATATGTCCCTAGGATGAGTTCTCAGAATATTGGCAACATTACCTCGTTGAATAGCAAAGCTAATTCGTTGACCGAGGTGTGTGCTAGCTTACACTAAAAATAAATAATATAATATTAACACAATCAATTTAATATTAAAACAACAATTCCCTTAATAATAATTTATTTCATTTACTCAAAACAATCAGTGAATAAGTTCTGTACCATGACTACAAACAACATTGCAAAGTAGGTATGACCTAAAACAATAACATAAACGTCCAATGTACATTAGCAAATTGCCTATGTCCACCAATTTGCACTTGGCCAGCACGGTGGACTGTCCACCAATTCGCACTTGGCCAGCACCGTGGACTATAGACTAAAAAAACTCGCTCATTCTAAGAGTAAACGTAGAGAAAACGTAAACAATGTTGTGAGGATACATACAAAAAACACTCGTACTAAATGTATAGAAGCAAAAACATTGCTAGTTGCTCTAAGATTGGTGCCAACCCTTAATGTCCCTCTGCTGGGCGCAGGTCTTCTCACAGAATGAGAGAGTTTTAGCCCATAGACCACCGCGCTGGCCAAGTGCGAATTGGTGGACTTCACACACTTCCGAGAAGTTTTTTTTAAAGAACTCTCGGGTGTGTTTTCCTCACGATATTTTCCTTCACCGAAAAGTGATAATTAATTTCTAATACGCACATAATTTAAAAAAATCTGTGGTGCGTGCCTGGGTTTGAACCTCGGACCTCACGATCGAGAGGGCAAGTTTCAACCATTAGGCTATCACTACTCATAGATTACTCACTAAGAAAAAGCTTTAAGATTACTTCCTAACAACAGCTCTATTCATTTTATATAAAAAGCTTCCGGCGAAAGAAAATGAGCCCTCATTATAAGGAGCTTTCAACCTTCTTATGTGTAATTTGCAATTTCGCACGTCTCTTGGGGATACTAAAGATTTATTAACCTCGATTTGGGTAACATTGAACATTTTTTCCAATATTTGTGATATTATAATCTGTTTTATATTTATTGCACCTTGTTTTTATTAAATGAATAGTGTCCTTTTTAGCTGGTTTATTAATCTAACACAATAAATTTACGGAGAAAACAATTAAACTATCCACAATTACCCCTAAAACTCAAATTCAAAGTTATCCTTAGTTTTGGGTAACTTTGAATATAATTTTTTGAGGATATAAAATCCGTCATTAATCGAATATTTTAAGGTTTGAGTAAAATTAATTAACATATTTTTGTTAATTAAAACCAAATCTATAAAAAATATATTTATTTTGATATATAAATACAATAGACAACTTGGTCTTGCCATATGAATCAAGGTCGATCAATTTGGTGGTAAATTATGATACTAGTTTTTTTTTTATTATTTATTCCATCCATCCATAGGATGGACGGAACATCGGGTACCTTTGGAAGGTTTCCCCCTCGAAAACAAAAAAAAAAAAGGATGGACGGAACATGGACATAACATAGGCCTCCCCTAAATGACGCCACTCCAACCGGTCCTGTGTCCTCTGAATCCAACGGTTTCCCGCTGTCTTCTTCAGGTCACCGGTCCATCTAGTAGGGGGGCGACCGGTACTCCTTTTGCCTAAACATGGTCGCCACTCGAGGACCTTTCTTCCCCATCGGTTATCGGTCCTACGAGCGATGTGGCGGCCCATTGCCACTTCAGCCTGCTAATTTTGAGAGCTATGTCGGTAAGCTTCGTTCGTCTACGGATTTCATCGTTGCGAATCATGTCTCGTAGCGAAATTCCGAGCATAACCCTCTCCATAGCACGCTGAGCGACCCTGAGCCTCCGAAAAATATATTTTTTTATGATACAGGTAACTTTGAACCGTTCAAAGTTACCCGTATTACATCCAATTTCGACGTCGTCAAAAGTTTAACAGTTTTACGCAATATTCAACATGTGATACGGATAGTACAGTTTCAAAATAATAATATACAATATACATTTTAAAGATTAAACACCAAAACATACCTGTTTACTGTAAGTTTTATATTATAATTGTTATTTCAAAACGGAGCATCAAACACTTGCAACAACTTCACTACGGAAAAGGCGGTATTTTTTAAAATTATGTCATTGACAGGTACCTTTTTTTTACTTTCATTGCTATTACAACATTTTGGCAATCCATTTTACGCAGGTACGATATTGAAACAACAAGAAGTTTCCATGTAATAAATTAATATATTTTTTTCACAACTTTGTTCAAAGTTACACCGCTGTTCAATGTTACCCAAATTGATTGTACTTGAAGCTCTGTTATTTATTATATACTTAAGTACATAATAAATAAGACTTTCAAGTCAAGTCAACAATAAAATTGAAGTAACTATATTTCTAAGGTTTCATTAAAATTATTCTATTTTTAGTATTTGTTGCTATAGCGGCAACAGAAATACTTTATGTGTGAAAATTTCAACTGTATAGCTACCACGGTTAATGAGATACAGCATGGTGACAGACAGACAGACGGTCAGAGAAGTCTCAGTAATAGGGATCGACGACCCGCGTGGCTAAGTGGTTACCATACCAGTCTGACGCGCAATAAGTTAAGGTTCCTGTTCCTGTCTGTGGATGTTTATGTATTTGTCTTGTGTGTGTCCATGGTACCCACGACACAGGAGAAAATCCTAGTGTTGGGCCATGAGTGTAGAAATCATATTCATCATCATTCCTCTCCCCCCCCCCCTCCCTTTTCTCCGATCGCGGGCGCCATATTCTAAAATTATATACCCTATTTTTCTATATCGATGACCCTCTGTCACTCTCACAACTGAGTCGATTTCAATGAAATGACATAAATGTTACAATCCATCAAGCCTTTCGAGCTGTGGCGTGTACCAAAAAAATGAACATACACACACATACGTACATATATATGCTTGAAAAGCTTTACTTAAAAGGACTAACGCAGTCGGGTAAAAAAACAAAAAGATTGTTTGTTTAATTTTCAAACAAAAACGGTGTTTACTTTTTACATGGCTCCTCTGTAAAATTTGAGTTTTCCATTGTGTTTTGATTAAATCCAAGAAACAATAATAATTTCATCTTCTGTATCAAAAGTTATCTCAATTTAAAGCTATTTAACATTATTTTAGGGTGTAGTTGCCGGCACACTTTCACATGAGGCGGGAGTAGCAACGCATCTGTGATTGATTTCAGATGGAACCCATGTTCTGTATGAAGTTGATTACAAATGTCCTTGAGCGGCAGTGGCCACTTACCATCAGGTGGACTGCACGCTCGTTTACTACTTCAGCCAGAAAAAAAAGAAAAACGTGACTGAACCCGCCAGGTAATTTAAGTAGTTTCGAATAAAAGTCAAAAAAGATGAAAACGGCTAAAAGTAAATGTAATGAGAAGAGCTTTTACCAGGAATTCTTTGTCGTTAAAAATATTAATACAACAACAGCATCTTGTATAATATATTGTTATGTTAATTCATAAAACATCTTGCCAAACGAGTTTTTATTTGTTCATTTGCTACAGTCAAATTCATTCCTAATTGTTTGAACATAAATACAAGGAAATAACAAACAAGGAAAAAAGGTGCGTTGAGATTTTTGTCAGGTCTTCTTCGTAAAAATTACATTCTGATGCGGTAGTATTACCGCATGTTTGAATAAAACCGGCCAAGTGGGAGTCGAACTCGCGCACGAAGGGTTCCGTATATTCCTTTTGCCGCATATCTATATGTCGGTAAAAAATTACATTGTTTGTATGGAAGTCCGCGTCAAATATTTATTTTATTCTGTTTTAGTATTGGTTTGTTTTTGTTGTTATACCGGCGACGGAAGTTAAAGTTTAAAGGTGGTAGAGCCAGTGTAGTTCGACCGGGTAAGTACCACCGCTACACCTATTTCTAGCGTGAAGCATTTCTTGCGTTTCGATGGAGGGATGTGGTTCCCCGCACACTTTCACATGAGGCGACCATCATAGTCCTCGGGAGTAGGTTGGCATCTGTGATTGACTTCAGATGGAACCCATGTTCTGTATGTTGATTACATATTACATGGGCGGCAGTGACCACTTACCATCAGGTGGACTGCATGCTCGTCTGCTACTTCAGATTATAAAAAAACGAAGTACACCATCTCATTATACAGACGGACAGACAGACTGACGGACAGCGGAGTCTTAGTAATAGGGTCCGTTTTTACCCTTTGCTTACGGAACCCTAAAAACAAGCATCCCAATGCGTAAATAAATCTCAAGCTGCGTCGAATGAATGTAAGCACTTACCGAGAATAAAATTAATTATCTTTAGTGCATGTACAATGAAACTTTTTTAGTTGCACTTTGTTGTCGGTCAAGTCTTTACACACTTTTGAGAACTTTTTAAGCTATGGCATAAGCTTTTATCGCGGGCTTTGAGCGCGGCGACTGAATCAAAAAAATCCGTAACGAAAAATTCTAACACCCCCCACTCCGCTTACCGGCGGCCGAGCTTTCGCTTAACGTGTATATGGTACGACAATACGGAGCTCGCACGGATCGAGACGAGCTGCTCGAAAATCGGACGATTATTTGAACCACGCACCACTGATCGATGTGCATATTAGAAATTAATTATCTCGATGAAATAAAACGTCACGCGGTAACCTACACACCCGAGACTTCTTTGAAAATAAAAAGTTTTCGGACGTGTGTGAAGTCCACCAATTTACACTTGGCCAGCGCGGTGGACTATGGCCTAAGCTCTCTCATTCCGAGAGAAAACCCGTGCCCCGCAGTTAGACAATAATGGGTTGATGTCGAGTGTATCTTGCCAAACAAGCTTTCTGTTTGGTCGCATGTAATGCAAGACACTAACTTTTATTTTGCATATCAAAAACAATCTTACAAAATAACTAAGAAATATGACAACTCGCTGAGTGACTTGAGCCTTCTTAGTAAAGGATCCAACCCGATGGTAGTATAAGAAAAAGTATTTTAACTGACAACTTGCAATTGCCCCCGCAGGCCTATACAAAATGTCCCTGTGATTCCGCGACCAGAATATGGCTACGGTACCCTCTGCCTGTCGTAAGAGGCGACTAAAAGGGGCTTTCAGGGTTGCGGACGGGAAGAATGGGAGCTCGAACCGTCCGGCCAAGCAACCCCGGGATGGACGGCGGCATGTGTGGTCTCATGCCGCCGTAAAGACCAGAAGGTGTGGTGAGCGTTTCACACCCACCAGGGAAGAGCCCGAAAGAGGCATCACGTTCGGAAGATTCCGGCTAAGAATCCCACATAACCCGCGTCGCTCCCACGACGTCGGGTAACCATTGAAGATTTCCCCTTCGTAAACAAAAAAGGCCTATACAAAAACAAGACATTTAATTTCCTACATACACTCGGATCATTACCCTTGTTATACAAAAACTACGCTTACAAACACGAAACGATTAGTGTTGCAAAAAACAGATGGAATGTATTTCATTCGGTATCAATTAACGGTAACCTTGAGTTGGACCTACCTTACAATAAAATGCAAGCACAGTTAGAGTTGCGACAGACATTTACTCTTGAACTAGACACGAGTCAATCAGTGTCAGTATCGCAGACCCAATGTAACTTTTGGTAAAGTTTTCAACTAGCCGGGATCAGAATAGGGCTACGGTATCCCCTGCCCCCCGTCCCCTGGAGCAGTGATAGCCTAATGGTTGAAACTTGCCCTCGCACCGCACCACTGTTTTATGTGCGTATTAGAAATTAATTATCACTGCTTTTCGGTGACGGAAAACATCGTGAAAAATCCTTTAAAAAAAAAGGTCTCGGAGGTGCGTGAAATCTTCCAATTCGCATTTGGCCAGCGCGGTGGACTATGCCCTATAACTCTCTCATTCCGAGAGAAGACCCGTGCCCAGTAGTAGGATAATAATGGGTTAACTACGCTATGTCTAATCACCAAAAAACTGGTGGTAGAACCAGAGTAGTTAGACCGGGGGGTACAACCGCCGCTCCTATTTCTAGCGTCAAGCAGTTTTTGCGTTTTTGGAAGGTTGTGGTTGCCGGCACACTTTTATTGAGGCGACCATCGGCATCGGGAGTAGCAACGCACCTGTGATTGATTTCAGATAGAACACGTGTTCTCTGCGAAGTTCCTTACAGATGTCAATTGACGACAATAGCCAGATACCATCAGATAAATTGCATGCCCGTTTGCTACTTCTATTATATTATATTATATAAAAAACTGTCGAAATGCAAGCACAGTTAGAGTTGCGACAGACATTTACCCTTGAACTAGACACAAGTCAATCAGTATCGGTGTCGTAGATCGAATGTAATATCTGACGTAATATAACACGACTGGCGAATGTATTTGCGAGTCTCCTGACATTGAATTACTGATTGATGCTGTCTACCCTATGTCTAATCACCAAATAACAGGTGGTATAACCAGTGTAGTTCAACCGGGTAGTTATAACCGCTTCACCTATTTCTAGCGTGAAACAGTTTTGCGTTTGTGGGTCTGGTTGTCAGCACACTTTTATTTAAAAAAATACGTTTTCTAAACTCATAGCTTCACACTAGGGTTTTTTTCTGAGTCGTGGGCACCATGGACTCACACAAGACGAATACAAAAACATCCAGACCCAGAACTCATCATTCAGATACCTATCTGGCCGGGAATCGAACCTGTGACCCATTGCGCGTCAGACCGGTATGGTAACCGGTCCGCCACGTGGGTCGTCAATTGAGGCGATCATCATAGTCCTCGGGAGTAGCAACGCATTTGTGATTGACTTTAGATAGAATTTCTTTCTTACAGATGTCAAAGGGGAGCAATGACCACTTACGATCAGGTGGATTGCATGCTCGTTTGCTACTTCAATCATATAAAACTGTCAAAATGCAAGCACAGTTAGAGTTGCGACAGACATTTACCCTTGAACTAGACACGAGTCAATCAGTATCGGTGTCGTAGATCGAATGTAATATCTGACGTAATATAACACGACTGGTGAATGTATTTGCGAGTCTTTTGACATTGAATTACTGCTTGATGCTGTCTACGTTGTGTCTAATCACCAGTTAGTTTAAAATCCTGTTCAGATTGGCAATAGATTGTTGTCCGTCGGCTAAGTTCGATGAGAGCCTAACTTCAACTCATTAACAGTAAAACGTCACTCTCAGCGTTACTGTATCATAACATTTACTCACTATATTTTTTTCACACTCCTTATGTTGTTTCTCCTTAGACTCCAAAAAATCGACCAAGTGTAATCTGCCCTCACCCAAGGAGGATTCCATTTTACCTTGCATTGTGAACAAATGCTATAAAAATATTGGTTACCCACCTGAATGGTAACTTTTTTCTTTTTTTTTATAATTTTAGCATTTCAGGTCTTAAAACGCGAATAGTTTGAGGTAGTTGCTCTACTCTCTACTTATCAAGGTCAAGTTTATTTAGAACTAGTTGACCCGGCAAACTTCGTTCTGCCTAAAAGGTCAAAAATCTAAAATGATCAGTGTTCCTTGACTATATTATGCATTTATTATACATACAAACCTTCCTCTTGAATCACGCTATATATTAAAAAAAAACTGCATTAAAATCCGTAGCGTAGTTTTAAACATTTAAGCATACATAGGGACAGACAGCGGAAAGCAACTTTTTATACTGTGTAGTGATTAATTTGTTTGAAAGCAGATAATAAATAGTCAAACGTGGCAATTGATCAATAAAATTGCGTAACCCTCATTGATTTATTAAAAACTGTGTGCAATATAAAACTTAAAAAAAAAACTTAAAACTTAAAACGCTTTCTACACCAATAGCCCCACAGTAGGATTTTCTCCTGTGTCGTGGGTGCCATGGACACACACAAAGACGAATACACAAACACCCAAACCCAGAACAAGAATCTAAACTCATCATTTAGATACCTGTCTGGCCGGGAATCGAACCCGGGACCCACTGCGCGTCAGCCCGGTATGGTAACCGCTCGGCCACGCGGGTCGTCAAAAATATAATATGCCAAATTCTAAGATTGGATTTAACATGTAATATACAATGCAAAGTCCAAAAATATGAACTCGCAATACATTGCGAAATTAGACTAGTACTAAAAATCAATTGCTTTGCTAAATCAGCAATGGATATAATTGGTAGAATGTCGTCTCCAAGACCTTGCAGAAAGGTCGTTGTGGTCGCCCGAGGTCATTAACAGGCTCGGGACAGATTTAAATTGATAGGCTGCAAATTATCGGTGGCATTGATTTGAATATAGCAATAAGTTTGTTTAGATCTATTTCTTTATAAGTGACAGGTTACTGGTTACTCGGGCTCTCAATCAAGGGTCCAAGGTATGAAAGCGCATGCATTAATATTGTTTAAAAATGTGTTTTAGAAGTTAACATATGATCACTGATTTACAATACAAACAATATGTTTTAGTGCGGGGGTTTTAGAGCGGTGAAATTCCCACATAACCCTGCGTCGCTCGCACGGCGTCGGGTACTTTTTGAAGATTGCCCCCTTTTTTTTTGTTCTCGAAGGGGAAACCTTCAAAAGGTAAGCGACGCCGTGGGAGCGAAGCAGGGTTATGTGGGATTTTTACCACACTAACCCCCCAGAGTGGCCGTCCTCGGCGCTATAAAGAGGACTCCGGGACCTCCACAGGACTGCTGCCGGAATCCTCTGAGCGCGTTGCCCCATCGGGCTCCTAGATGGGCGGGTGGACCCACCTCCCCGTCAAGTCTTTACGGCGGTATGCGACCATACATACCGACGTCCTTCCCGGGATCGCCTGATTGAACGGTTCGAGCTCCCACTCTAGCCGCCTGCAACCCCGGAAGCCCCTTTTAGTCGCCTCTTACGACAGGCAGGGGATGCCGTAGTCCTATTCTGGTCCCGGAACTACAGGGTGCTGAAGATTACCCCCTAGAGAACAAAAAAAGGAGAGGCTACGCATCTATGTTGGGCTTAAGGTAAAACTTTGCTCTTTATGAGATTGTGTGCCTGTACCATTAGGTCTGCGTGCTCGTTTGTTACTGTAATGTCACAAATCATTCTCTACATTCGGATTTCTGCAGATCAGCTCTAAAGCATACTCAACCACGTTATTCCAAAGCGACATGATTGAGGAAATTACCAGTTAGTGCACAATTGATGTCAGATTACTTCCAACCCATAAGGCCTCCAAAGCCAAATAATAACAGCTGGGACTGATAAATGTAACTTTGGCAAGCAGTTTAGCCCTTGCCAACTAGGTACTCCTCTAATTTACAGTCGCGAAAACAGTGCTTAACTTTGTAAATTAATTACGATCTACAACGAAGCAATGCAGTTTACAAAATCTCGCTTTACTCCTAAAACAACCTGAGTTATTCCACCTGAGTATTCCATTGACCATCTTTATTGACCATAGAAAACAATGAACAAAAGCCGGACTTAATGGCGGACGGAATTATAAAATATATTTCCTTAATTAACAAACTAAGAAAAATATTTTTTACTAAGAAAAATATATAATAGGAATACTTGTATACTAAATGCATAAAATTCTCACTGCCCAACGTTAGGCAGGTTGAAACCAATGTACAACTCAATGGAACGGTTTTGGACCTTGTGGAGTCAACTGTCTTCCTAGGCGTTACTTTAGATGCCAAATTGCAATGGGGTCCCCATATTGAAAAATTGTCGGGTAGACTCAGTTCAGCGGTTTATGCTGTAAAAAAAATCAGACATTTCACCGATGTAGAAACAGCTAGAATAGTTTATTTTAGTTACTTTCATAGCATTATGTCATACGGCATACTGCTGTGGGGGTGCTCTTCAGACCTCAATACTGTCTTTATACTGCAGAAGAGGGCTGTACGAGCCATTTATAACCTAAGTCCGAAATGTTTACTAAAAGAATTATTTAAAGAAATAAATATTCTTACTGTTGTATCCCAATTTATATACGAAAATTTGATGTATGTTAAGAAAAATATTAATAATTTTGCTAAACATTGTGATACGCATAACATAAATACAAGGAACAAGCACAATCTCTCTGCACATGTTACTCGTCTTCACAAAATTAATAATTCTTTTATGGGTCAATGTATACGCTTTTATAATAGACTTCCTGTTGAAATCAGAAATTTGTCAATGAATAAGTTCAAAGCATTGATTAAGATTAAACTTTGCCGTAAAGCGTATTATAAAATTTCTGGTTACATAGAAGACAAAACAGCTTGGGACTGAGCAATAATATGCATTACTATAGTATATTTAATAAATGTCAAAGTGTAGCGTATCTTACCAAACAGGGCTCTCTTTTACTGAACTGCAAGGCAAGATACTGGAGCTAACTTTCATTACCATGTAAAAAAAAAACATGATTGTAATAATATTAAAAAAAATAATATAAATAAGAAAAAAAGACAAACCCGCTGAGTTTCTTGCCGGATCTTCTCAGTTGAGGTCGTATTCCGATCCGGTAGTAGTGTAAGAAAAAAAAATGTAACTGACAATTTGTAAGTTCCCCCGCAGGCCTATACAAAATAAAGACATTTCATTTCATTTCATTTCATTTCACTTAAAACTAGATTTTTCTCTTATCTATTGCCTAATTTGTACGCTGCACTAATATCTAATGTGATTTTGCATCCTACTTCTGCTTTCAGTTTATATTAATTTTGCAAGACTAAAGAAAATCGCTGTTATGAGATAAAACTATCTTTTGTATATCAAAATTGTAATTTTTCAGAGTAATTTCTTCTTTTCCGGGTAGAATAAAGTATATTATTATTTAATCTTCACTTACCATACTAAACACGCCAGATATAATCCACACCAGCAAACTGGCGTTCACCGACCCAGTATACTTCAGCACACCAGTCGGAGACACGAAAATCCCACTGCCGATGATGGAGCCAACGATCACCGTGATGCCGTTCAGCAGAGACATCTTGGCTTCCAGACCAGTCCCTTTGTCCTCCTGCTCCGGCTCGGGTTTCAAGGCCTCTGTGTCGCATTCTGCGTCGGCTGACTTGATTTTTGGTGACCTGTGGAGTAAAAGGAAAGAATGTAAATGAAAGGTTTGAAATGAAATGAAATTAATTTATTGCAAGAATGTAGTACAAAGATGGTTACAGTAAGAAAGATCGTACATTCTACCATGACAATGGTGTACAATCGTGTCAATTGTGAGACTGGTAGACTACCAGAAAGGTGATAGAAACTCTTACACTTAGTTATGGTAATTTAAAAATGGTAATCTTTTACTCTTATTTGTGACGCAAGAACGAATGAAAAGAAATCTTATACTATATATCACACTAATATTATAAAGGTGAAAGTTTGTGAGTGTGTATGTTTGTTACTTCTTCACGTCTAAACGGCTGGAGCGATCTTCATAACATTTTGTAGGGAGTTAGCTGACACTCTGGATTAAAAATATTCTGGTGTAAAAATATTTTATTCCTACGGGACAATCGATTACACACCGATACTTCGATTTTTTTAACGCAGACGAAGCTGCGGGGTTCAACTAGTTTTAAATATTGTAGAAATCTTATTGGCGCCGTGTGGTAGTTCTGCTTTTTCGCGACGTACCCACTACAAATTTAAGTTCTTAGAAGTCGAAGTACTCTATGGAGTTTATTTCAAATGTATAAAGGAATTGCACTTAACCATCTTATGTAAATTCAAACATATAAAATTGAAATTACAACTGCTTGCGCTTCATTTTTAACCGACTTCCAAAAAGGAGGAGGTTATCAATTCGTCTGTATTTTTTTTTTTTTTTTTTTTTATATTTGTTACCTCATTTCTCCGGACTGGGTGAACCGATTTAGATGATTTTTTTTTTATTTGAAAGGTAGTGCGTGTCATAGGGTCCCATTTTTTTTTAGTATTTTTTTGACTAGGGCATCCATAAGAAAAACGCATAAGTCCTAAATTTGCATTTTCAATGTACGCGATAAATGTATGAATAACTCAATATCCCGCCAACCGATTTTGATGATTCTTTTTTTATTAGAAAGGATGTACTCCAGGGGTAGTCTGATAAGAGTTTGATAAGGTTCTAATCATAGGATCTTCAACTTTTTGGAGCAAAATAATAAAATTAGTGATAGTCGGCCGAACCTTAGCTGGAGAAGTCCAATTGAGTAAAATATAGAATAAAATTACTATGTAGGTATTTACTATGAAAAATTTGACCTTCAACTCTTCAATCCTGATGATGCAGGGGTACTGCTAGCCTGAACTATAAAAGTTGGTCGTTTGATGTTTGCGAATATATAATGAAATTGTTAAGCAAATTCATGGGACAAAAATTTGACGTTCAACTCCTCAACCCTGATGATGCAGGGGTACTTAAAGCCAAAACCATAGGAATAAGCCATTTGGTGCTTACGTATATGTTATAAGATTACTGAGCAAAAACATAAGATGAAAAATTTGACCTTCAACTCCTCAACCCTGATGATGGAGGGGTACTTCAATCCTAAACCATAGAAGTTGGCAATTTGGTGCTTACGGTTATGTAAAGAAAATACTAAGCAAAAATATAAAATCAAAAATTTGACCTTCAACTCCTCAACCCTGATGATGAAGGGGTACTTCAATCCTAAACCATAGGAGTTGGCAATTTGGTGCTTACGGTTATGTAAAAATAATACTAAGCAGAGGCACAAAATTAAAATTTTGACCTTCAACTCCTCGACCCTGATGATGAAGGAGTACTTCAATTCTAAACCATAGGAGTTGGCAATTTGGTGCTTACGGGTATGTAAAAATAATACCAAACAGAGGCACAAAATTAAAATTTTGACCTTCAACTCCTAAACCCAGATGATGCAGGGTACTGCAAGCCTGAGCCATAGAAGTTAGCCACCTGGTACTAACGTATATGTTATAAGATTACTAAGCAACAATATAAGATGAAAAATTTGACCTTCAACTCCTCAACCCTGATGATGGAGGGGTACTTCCAGAGGGGGCGCCCTGTTTGTATGAATTGTAAAAGTGTTTTATGTTTAATTTTTGTGAATATGTAGATGCACAAAGCAAACTTAGAGGCTTTATTTAAATACAAACATAAAAATATAGTCACTAAAAAGTGTAAAATAAAAACTTTTTAACAAAAAATATCTACCGACTTCCATGTCACAAAAAAGTAAAAAATAATTTAAATATATTTTGGTCTAGAACATACTCAGTACTTAGTACATAGTTCTGAAGTCGGTGCTCATATAGGACGTAGTTACCGTCGTCCAGCGAAATATGTCGAGCACCGACTTCAGGACTATGTACTAAGTACTGAGTATGTTCTAGACCAAAATATATTTAAATTATTTTTTACTTTTTTGTGACATGGAAGTCGGTAGATATTTTTTGTTAAAAAGTTTTTTTACCTACATATGTCGATTTAAAAATTTAAAGTTTGCAACGATTTTAAAAGAAAATACTTAAACTTAAAACCCTTTGTTGGCAAGTCGAATTTACTGCAGAATTTATAGTTTTAGTCCGCACTCCACTACAAGAGTCATCATTACTTCCGTTTTACGTTTAACTTATTTGAGCCTTCTTCAAAGTTCAAAGACAAGGTAATGTCATCTTACACGACAGAAATGTTATTACGTAGACGGTAATAAATACAATGTACGTAAGAATGTCACAGAATCACATTATTCAAATGTGTCTTCCGACGCATCACCCGCTATCCCACGCATGTCAGAATGAATAGTCCATGGCACATTCTTAGCTACTGTGACATTTTAGGCAAGTAACGAGTACTCACGATACGCGAATTTTATTCTCTTATTCACAATCATAGGCCTCCACTAAATGGCGCCACTTCATCCGGTCCTGTGTCCTCTGAATCCAACGGTTTCTCGATTCTTCAGGTCATCGGTACACCTGGTGGGAAGGCGACCTGTACTCCTAACTTACTTACGTACTTTTGCCTAAACGTGGTCACCACTCGAGGACCTTTCTTCCCCATCGGTTTTCGGTCCTTCGAGTGATGTGGATTCACAATATTATATTATTATTTCGCCATTTAGGGGAGGCTTACGTCCAGCAGTGGACATCAAAGGGCTGTTGGATGGATGGATTCACGATTAAGTAGGGCCATGCAATCCACCTGATGGTAAGTGGTCTTTTTTATTCGATTTAAGTAGCAAACGAGCATGCAGTCCGCTTGATGATAAGTGTTCACTGCCTCCCATGGACATCTGTAAGCAACTTCAAATAGAGCATAGGTTCTATATGAAGTCAACACAGATGCGTTGCTACTCCCGAGGACTATGATGGTTGCCTCATATAAAAGTGTGCCGACAACCACACCTTTCCACCGAAACGCAAGAAATGCTTCACGCTAGAAATAGGTGTGGCGGTGTTACTTCCCCGGTCGAACTACACTGGTTCTACCACCCAATATATATCTAAGGACGTTTTACATCACTAAACACATAACATATTGATTCCAATATATAATTTCTGTCACTTTACGTCTAAAACTGAAGGCACTCGCTCGACTAAAGTTAATCCTATCGGTAAATCCGATTATGCCGCCTCGTTCTACTCAAGTGACGACTTTATACGACAGGCTAACCTTTTCACACAGAATGCGATATTGTCGAAAAGTTTAAAAAAAAACACTCATAGCCCCTAGGATTTTCTCCTGTGTCGTGGGTACCATGGACACACACAAAACAAATACACAAACACCCAGACCCAGAACATGTATCAAAATTCATCATTCAGATATATGACTAGCCGGGAATCGAACCTGGGACCCATTGCGCGTCAGACCGGTATGGTAACCGCTCCGCCACGCGGGTCGTCATCGTCATCGTAATTGTCGAAAAGTTCTATTTATTTTCCTTTTTATGTGGTGAAGTAAAATGACCATGCAATCCACCTGATGGTAAGTGATCACTGCCGCATATTGACAAAACAACAAAAAAAAAACAAACAAAAAAAAGAAAAAAACAACTTCATTCAGAACGAGGATTCTTTCTGAAGTCAATTACAGATGCTACCCCATAGGATTGATATGGTCACACCACATAAAAGTGAGCTGGCAACTACCCATCCACGGAAAAGCAAGAACTGCTTCTCGCTAAATACAGGTGTAGCGGTAGGAGCTTGTCAGTCGAACCATATACATTGCAACGTACGTAATAGTTTTTGCAAGGAGCAAAAACTACTACAAATTCGTCATTTACGCTCTCTACTAAACATATCTTAAACATTTACTCTCGTGCTTAAACAATTATGCTCGTTTACTAAACATTCGTCTTTTAAGATTTTGACGTGACAACGACTTATAATTCGACGGAGCCGGCTGCACGCACCAAAAACATAACTCATGCGGCGTTACCTCGCTCTGAGGCGTTCCATTTAAGGCTTGAAGTGCAAGCGAGAGCGTGGAACGACCGACAAAGAAACACAATCGGAATCTGCGTTCGGCATCGTTCGACATGTCTCTCTCCTACTTGAGTAAGCGATGCGTTGACATAATTGTATTTATGCGTACAAATTAATGTAACTTGATTAATTCCATTGTTATTTCCATTTACCTACTCCTGTATATCCGTACAAAATACCTATCAAACATTTTTTTTAAATATCACCATTCTATCAGTATTTTTCTTATCACGTTGTCACATTCAACTATCGCCAGTAAACAGACTTTACAGACAACCGATTTTTTATTGCAAATGTCAAATTTATAGTCCCTTTCCCGTGTGGTTCTCAAAATGAGACGGGATAGAATATAGTCTACTATGCATTTCAAGATTGGTTATCATTTCATTTCATTTCAAGAACATTTTTTGTGGAATTGACACATTTTAATACTTAACGGGTACTTACGATATTCGGTTGCATACCGGATAACCGCATATCGCGAGTACCCGTTAAGTATTAAAAGTTAAAACATTTTTTGTGTCAAGAATAATATATTTGGACTAAGGGTTCTAAATCGAAGTATCTGTGGTAAAAAAAATTAAAACCACGTATCACGAGTACCCGTTAGTACATACATATTACCATTTAGGTATATGTACGGCCTTAATTACCCAACCGCGTAGCACCCGCTACGTGCTACGAGTGCTACGAATTAATTGCCTCGTAGGCGTCAGTTGCGGAAACGTTCATAGAATTAATGTACCCAATGTATCGATATTACATAATATGATATAACGTATACTGTATATAAAGAAGGTAAATATTTGTAAGTGAACTCAAAAAGATTGAATTGTACAAGCACTAACAAATCTGCAAAGGTAAACGATTTAAATATAAAATAAATAAGTAACAATAAAAAATCAATGTATTGCCACATACAACACTTAAAACTATATAACAAAAATATCTTATATAATAACAAGTACATGAGTAATAGGAGGTGGCTCAGCTTGAGCTGTCATAGTCCTATCGTCCTACGCAGCGCTGTTTTTCAGCCACTCCCTATCCCTGTGCGGATGGACGGGAGTTAATAAGATTTTGTTACTATATTCCGATTGCAAACTATCTGTGTGCCGATCTTCTCATTCTGATCAATATTTTTGCGTAAAAAAGTTACAAACTTCCATCTATCCTCACAAATTGTCTCCTTATTAATTCTCGTCAACCCATTATTGTCCATTGTCCATTATTAGAGCAGTGATAGCCTAATGGTTGAAACTTGCCCTCTCGATCGGGAGGTCCGAGGTTCAAACCCAGGCACGCACCACTGATTTATGTGCGTATTAGAAATTAATTATCACTGCTTTTCGGTGAAGGAAAACATCGTGAGGAAACCTACACACCCGAGAGTTCTTTAAAAGAAAAAGTTCTCGGAGGTGTGTGAAGTCCACCAATCCGCACTTGGCCAGCGCGGTGGACTATGGCCTAAAAACTCTCTCATTCAGGGAGAAGACCCGTGCCCAGCAGTGGGACAGTAATGGGTTGTACATACCATTATTGTCCCACAGGTCTTCTCTCAGAATGAGAGAGTTTAGGCCATAGTCGACCGCGCTGGCCAAGTGCGAATTGGTGGACTTCACACACCTCCGAGAACTTTTTTTTTAAAGAAAACATCGTGGGGAAACCCGAGAGGGGTTTCCCCACGATGTTTTCCTTCACCGAAAAGCAGTGATAATTAATTTCTAATACGCACATGAATCAGTGGTGCCTGGGGTTGAACCTCGGACCTCTCGATCGAGAGGGCAAGTTTCAACCATTAGGCTATCACTGCTCCTTTTTAATGTTAGCAGGATATCACAAACTGCAGAACAGATGTGAGAAGGTTCTGGCGTCTGAAAAACACGAACTCCTTCAATTTCTAACAATTTAGATAAATAACAATCGTAAGGCCAACGTTCTAATCTTGTATTGGGGAATTTTTTCCTATTTCACATTATTCCCAAAAATTATCATGTACACCTCTTCACCGAGCTATCACAGTACTAAAGTCTGCATTTCCACAAAGCTCCGCTGTAATTCAGCTTTTAGCTTTTGTGCATTACATAAAGACGTGCTGTTAAACAGCTTTCAAGGGTTTAATAATTTCAAAGGCTACACCATAAAGACAGACGTTCATTAAGTTTTTACCACAGATGTACAATATATACTCGTACGAGTATGTGTTTTATAGGTGGTAGAACCAGTGTAGTTCGACCGGGGAGGTACGACCGCCACACCTATTTCTAGCGTGAAGCATTTCTTGCGTTTCGGTGGACGGGTGTGTATGCCGGCACACTTTTATATGAGGTGACCATCAAAGTGCTCGGGAGTAGCAACGCATCTGTGATTGACTTAACATGGGACCCATGTTCTGTATGAAGTGTATTACAGATGTCCATGGGCGGCAGTGACGACCTGCCATCAGGTGGACTGCATGCTCGTTTGCTACTTGAGTCAGATAAAAAAAAGAAAAACACTGATAGGGAATCGAACCCGGAACCCCCTGCGTGTCAGACCGGTCAAATATATGCTTTTATTCAAACCCAGTTCTTACAATACGATTCCCATTCAAGTCTGGGAGAGTTCCCGACTACGCGTTCCCAGACGCGTTTATGCTCAAAGGAATGAAAGCCATTGTGTAGGACTTGGGATTAAGGTCACTTCGCACTGTAGGTCCGGTCTTATTTGAGTTAATTAGGTACAGCGATTTGGTTCATGTGAATTTGGGTTATGGATGGAAATGGATTTAATGTAAAAAGGGTTTTGTGTAAAAAGTTCACTCCGTAACCACCCTCACAATTTTTGCCTAATAGAATCAGTGGTACGCTGCCGTGTTTTGCTCTGAATAGTGTGGTCCCTTACCACACTCTGCATACTTATACTATACTTATACAACTCATCGGTAGCTAATCTTAGGTAACATTCTAAACTTATCTGGGGTTGACTACAGACGTCCATGAGCAGCAGTGGCCACTGGTCAGGTAAACGCATGCTGGTTTGTTACGTCCACATTATAACACAAAAACCATTTTAGGTAACAAATTAATCTAGCGAACCTAAGGTGAACACGGTAGTGTGTAGTGACCTTTTATATTTTTATATAACTGCATTTCTAAGTACAGTACTAATGAGTAGTGAGGTTTTATATTGTGTGTTAAATATAGAGCAACTTATTTCAACTTTTTGTAATCAATTAAATATTGTAATCACACGTAACAAAAGCACCGTTGCTTATGCCGGCGCCAGACATGTGCGCACTTATGTGATCAAATAAGTGTTCACATGTATGACACGGACATTTGATGCTGTTGTCACATATTTGTTCACTAAAGTGCGCTTTGCCATTTTGTGTCGGTTTTAAGCACATCAAAGGAAAAAGTGTTCAAATGCTTGAGTGCCTGCCACACTTAGCTCAGTTGCACCAGCATCGCCACAGAAAGCTGTTGTGCGTAAACAACCAAACGAACTAATGATGGACTGGGATAGTAAAAGTGGTTTTGAGTTTAAATTATATTATTATTATTACATCTATTGACGTCTACATTTTAGCTGTTTCTAATCATATTTTCCAGGTCAAATAATTACACAAACACAAATAATTTAAGCAAACTGCGCCAACCAAACCATCGTCCTTGTTTTCTGAAGTCTATTTGGAAACTGTGAGCTCACAGGAGTGATCAAATCTTTGAACACATATGTGGCAGGTTCAAGAATATGTGAACAAACGTGTGAGCAAAGTTTATCAAAGAAGTGTACACTTAAGTGAGCTTATGTCTGGCGCCGGCATTAGAGATTTTAAAGCTCTATTTGTCACTAACGTGCAATATGTGAAATTGGCTTCCACCTGAGGTATTCCCGGAGCGCTATGACATGGGGCGCTTCAAGAAAGGTGCGAAAAGAGCTCTCCTTCGAAGCCGGCGATGCATTGGGGATATTTATGTTGCCAGTATCGGCGACGAAAGTAACTTCTTTTCATCAGGTAGCCTTTTTTTGTGCTCGAGGGGGAAACCTTCAAAAGGAACCCGACGCCGTGGGAGCGACGCAGGGTTATGTGGGATTTTTACCGCACTAAAACCCCCCCGGTGGCCGTCCTCGGCGCTAAAAAGGACTCCGGGATCTCGAAACGACGTCAACCGGAATGCTCCGAGCGCGTTCCATCAGGTAGCCTGTCTGTCTCATTGTTAGTTAAAGATAAAGGAAATATTTTTCATTTGAGATTACGCAACTTCGCAGTTTGTTATAAATCATACTTCATACTAATATTATAAAGGCGAAGGTTTGTGAGTGTGTATGTTTGTTACTTCTTCACGTCTAAGCAGCTGGAGCGATTTTCATAAAATTTGGCAGGGAGTTAGCTGACACTCTGGTTAACATATAGGCTACTTTTTGTGGGAAAAACTTAATTCTAGTGTCCGTCAGGATGGCCGGTCACTACCCATATTTTACATCGAAATAGTTACTAAGAGTTGCTACCTAGTTGCTACCAGTTGCTACCAATCTTAAAATAATTGCTACCTTCGTATTTAAAAAAATAAACTGCTTTTTAAGGTGACCGGCCATTCTGACGTCAGGATGGCCGGTCACCATTCCAGTTAGAACAATCTGCGCAAATGATTGGAGTTTTTTTTTTTACCAAGAGTTGCTACCAAATTGCTACCTTTTTTATACATCGTAATTGACCTCATAGCTGTTAAGGATAAAAAGATATTACAGATTTAATATTAAACGCCTGTACAACTAAATTAGCAAATCCGAAGTTAAATACAATATTCGTATTTTACACAGGCGCCACTTGCACTTTATATTTATATTAGGGTTGTAACGGAGGTCTCTTAGCGGAGGCCGAGGCGGATGCGGAGGTTTAACATAGGCGGAGATGAAATTTTAAGTAGAAAAAAAGAATAGCATTGATTTATTACAGTAATTGTACAGTTCTTAGCAAAAATTGAGTAATTACTAATAATAATAAAAAATTACAAACATTTTTTATGGCATAACAGCTTTGCGGCCTTCCAAACGTTTAATGTAGTCGGTGAGATTCCTCTATAGCCGGGGAGTAGAATACGGCCTGCTCTGCTTGTCGTAAGAGGCGACTTTTGGGGTTGGGTTTGGCTAGAGTGGGAGCTCAAACCGACCAGACAGCTATACCGAAAAAACGGCGGCATGTGTTGTTTCATGTCGTCGTAGAAACCGTATGGCGCAGGGGGATGGTGACACGTCCTCAAGAGATGTGCCAGGTGGCACCGGTGCGTTCCTATGTGGACCCCGGGGACCCCTGCAAGCACTGAGGAAAGCCACCGAGGAGGTTTGAGTGGGTAAAAATCCCACATAACCCGGAGTCTTTCCCAAAGCTTTGGTACACCTTTTGAAGGTTGATGCTTTTCAAAAGAAACCTTGTTATATGAAAATTATGAATTAATGAATAGTATAAAAAAACTGATTCAACTGGATTTTATCCTGAGATATAAGCATCAAAAAAAACCTTGTTATATGAAAATTATGAATTAATGAATAGTATAAAAAAACTGATTCAACTGGATTTTATCCTGTTCTTATATGTAATAGTTCTTTTGATGCTTATCAAAAGAAACCTTGTTATATGAAAATTATGAATTAATGAATAGTATAAAAAAACTGATTCAACTGGATTTTATCCTGAGATATAAGATGCCATATAAATTAGAACGTTAACTAAATAGTTCGCATTTACTTGTTGGTGTCGTGAAGTTCAGTGCCAGATGAACTACTTTTTAGTGCAGCTGGTTGAACTTTTTTTTGTGAGTGAATGCAACCTTCAAAAGGTGTACCAAAGCTTTGGGAAAGACTCCGGGTTATGTGGGATTTTTACCCACTCAAACCTCCTCGGTGGCTTTCCTCAGTGCTTGCAGGGGTCCCCGGGGTCCACATAGGAACGCACCGGTGCCACCTGGCACATCTCTTGGGGACGTGTCACCATCCCCCTGCACCATACGGTTTCTACGGCGACATGAAACCACACATGCCGCCGTCTTTTCGGTATAGCTGTCTGGTCGGTTTGAGTTCCCACTCTAGCCAAACCCAACCCCAAAAGTCGCCTCTTACGACAAGCAGAGCAGGCCGTATTCTACTCCCCGGCTATAGAGGAATCTCACCGACTACATTAAACGTTTGGAAGGCCGCAAAGCTGTTATGCCATAAAAAATGTTTGTAATTTTTTATTATTATTAGTAATTACTCAATTTTTGCTAAGAACTGTACAATTACTGTAATAAATCAATGCTATTCTTTTTTTCTACTTAAAATTTCATCTCCGCCTATGTTAAACCTCCGCATCCGCCTCGGCCTCCGCTAAGAGACCTCCGTTACAACCCTAATATAAATATAAAGTGCAAGTGGCGCCTGTGTAAAATACGAATATTGTATTTAACTTCGGATTTGCTAATTTAGTTGTACAGGCGTTTAATATTAAATCTGTAATATCTTTTTATCCTTAACAGCTATGAGGTCAATTACGATGTATAAAAAAGGTAGCAATTTGGTAGCAACTCTTGGTAAAAAAAAAACTCCAATCATTTGCGCAGATTGTTCTAACTGGAATGGTGACCGGCCATCCTGACGTCAGAATGGCCGGTCACCTTAAAAAGCAGTTTATTTTTTTAAATACGAAGGTAGCAATTATTTTAAGATTGGTAGCAACTGGTAGCAACTAGGTAGCAACTCTTAGTAACTATTTCGATGTAAAATATGGGTAGTGACCGGCCATCCTGACGGACACTAATTCTACGGGACAATCGATATATTTTTTAACGCGGGCGAAGCTGCGGGGTTCAGCTAGTCTTAAATAAAATCCGAGCAAGTTATCATCGGCCGTTAACCCGCCATTGTTTCGTTGTGCACTGTGACCTTTGACGACTGTTATCTAGCTGTTATCTTGTTATGTAATTTGCTACGATTTAAATGGGTACAGCAGACAGATATACAGAATCACGATATAATGTAAGGCAAATGTTTATTTAAAACAAATAACTGAACAGCAATATGTAACGTTGTAAAATTATGACGAAAAACCGGACTGTATAAAAACGATTGATTGCATTTAATTGACGACCCGCGTGTCGGAGCAGTTACAATACCGGTCTGTCGCGCAATGGGTTCCGGGTTCGATTCCCGGCCAGACAGGTATCTGAATTTAAAATTATGTTCTGGGTCTGGAGTCTATGTCCCTGTAGTTCGGGGACCAGAATAGGACTACGGTACCCTCTGTCTGTCGTAAGAGGCGACTTAAAAAGGCTTCTGGGGTTGTGGGCGGGAAGAGGGGGAGCTCGAACCGTCCGGTCAAGTGACCCCGGGAAAGACGGCGGCATGTGTGGTTGCATGTAGCCGTAAAAACCAGAAGGTGCGGTGAGCAGTTCACGTCCACCAGAGAAGAGCCCGATGGGGCACACGCTGAGGACAGCGGCGGAGGTCAATCGGAGTTCCCGGAGTCCTCTTCGCAGCGTCGAGGTCGGCCACCGGGGGGGTTTTAGTGCGGTAAGAATCCCACATAACCCGCGTCGCTCCCACGACGTCGGGTGCTTTTTGAAAGTTTCCCCCTCGAAAACAAAAAAAAAAGGGTCTGGAGTCTAAAGTGTAATGCGCTCGATTACACTTTTCTCGTTATACGACAGTCGTCGGGGCCCTTTTGGAATGTAAAGAAAGTACATCATACCTATACATTCCCAAAGGGCAGATGGTAAGTGGTCACTGCCGCCCATGGACATCTGTAATAAGCTACATACAGAACATGGGTTTCATCTGAAGACAATCACAGATGCGTTGCTACTCCCGAGGACTATGATGGTCGCCTCATGTGAAAGTGTGCCGACAACCACATCCTTCTATCGAAACGCAAGAAATGAACCACGCTAGAAATGGTGTGGCGGTGGTACTTCCCCGATCGAACTACACTCTACCACTTTGACTTGTAATAAAATCATACATACAGACATACATTTATGTTCGTTTGTGTGTGTTTTTATGTACATGCATATATGTCAGCGGGACACCGCGTATGTATAAAAAACACGTTGCCGAAAAAAAAAATATTAGCTAGTTTAAAGATCGAAAATTGTTTGTTAATTAAATTAGAAATATTTTGTGATTTTTAGAATTGTAATTTAGTCTACCCTTCATAAATTTGTTAAGAAAATACGCTATGTACCCACGTCGAAACTATACCGCTAGTACAAAAAGATTGATTGACAAAAATGTCAGTAACTGAACTTTAATGTGCACCAGTAAATATGTTTTATCTTTTTAGTAGGCGAAGAATGCAATGCATAAATGATTCGACCTTCGTCGTGTAGGAAGTGGTATGCGGTCTGCGTTTTGTAAAAAGTCGATAGTGACTCGTAATGATTTCCTACATTTAAATGTTACGGGGCTCATGATGGTTTTATGTGAAGTTGATTTATACTACTGACTTGAAATAACAAATAAGGTCTAGCGCATATGTAGGTACAAGTCTTAGGTGAATTAATTTTTGTTATAGTTTTACGTTTAAGACTTGATTATCGGTTTAAAGCAGCAAACCGGGATGCAGTGCACCTAGGTGCACTGGTGCAGGTAGGTGGTCACCGCCGCCCATGGGTGAAATGAGGGGAAACACATGGGGAAGAAAAGTCCTCGAGTGGCGACCACGTTTTGGCAAAAGGAGTACAGGTCCCCCCCCCCCCCTCTCCACCAGGTGAATGTGAGTTCTAGCTGAAGTCAATCACAGATGCGTTGCTGCTCTCAAGATATAAGATGGTCACCTCATATAAAAGTACATCCTTTCACCGAGAGATTAAAACAGCTAAAAATCATTGTATTTGTGCATGTACGTACATCCGCATAAGACCGACTAAATAGTTTCTCAACTATGAACTCAAAAAGAAATTAATTGACCTCCGACAACTCAAAATAAATTTAAATATATGTTACTTCAAAACATAGTATAAAATAGTACTTAGTACATAGTCCTGAGGTTGGAGTTCAATACATTATGCTGAATCACGACGATAAAACTGTGTCTTAAAGGTCTTTATAAAAAAAAAACGTGACGAATATATAACTTATTTCCCTTGGGATGTCGATTTTACATTACATTTTGTTAAATAGATTTACAATTATTTAGCGACAGTTCAATGTGTAGTGCCTCGACTAAACAGTCGATCCGCGACTGTTTAATGGGCGAAAAAAGAAATTTAATAATCAGACCAATTGTACATGGACTAAATTGTTTTATCGTCATGAAATCTTACAAGTACATAATTCGCCTAATCGATTTAATCGATGTCATAATTTTATGTAAGCGCTAAGCCTTATTATGTTAACTTTTTTGTAATGTATGTCAACGGATTAATAATGTTGAAACTAATAGTGGACCTCTGATGTAACTAATATGCAGTTAAATATAGGTCAATAACAGAAATGAAAGTTTCCCTAGTCTGTTAATAGGAAATATATTTGGAGGTCTGAGAATAACTAAGAAATTTCTATAATTTTCAGAACTTGTCCGTCTTTTTATCTGTGAGCTAAAAATGCGTACAACCGAAACAATTGATTTTTTTTAAGTCAATGTATATTAGGGCCGGCGCACATATGACGGAGCGCAGCGCAGCGCAGCGCAGCGCATGCCCGCGAAATTTTCTTAACGAATCACACACTAGCCGAAATTCGCGCTAATTACTGGGAGAATGCGCGCGGATGCGCGCGAATGCGCGCGGATGCGCGAGCATGCGCTTCCATGCTCCTCAGAAATAAATTGCTGTTATTTAATTTTGGATATTATTTCTAAAGGGACAATGACGATAATAGTTTGACAGCAAAAAATGCGCTGCGCTGCGCTCCGTCATATGAGTGCCGGCCCTAAATGTTCTAATTTGATATTTATTTCATTAATATCCGTCTGCTCGATTGAAGGTCATTACAATATAGGTACAGTTACAAGTTACAATCATTACGATTTTTTATTTAAACTCAGGTAAACCCGCGGGGCCCAACTAATGTGTAACATAATAGTTGCAAAGGGAGAATATTGTGTAAAATATTGGTCTTACATTCTAGACATGCACTTATGATTTTCTAATGTTAGGTACATAAGTACCTATATTTAAGGGGTTAATTTAACTAAACTCTTTTAACAGTATAAAAAAACTCGCGAGGAAACCAAGAGTTGTTAAATAAATAACAAATCTTAAGTCATTCATCTTACAAATCAGTGACCATATGCTACCCGTTTATGTTACGTAAATTACCGATTTCGAAACCAGCTGAATAAAATGATTAAATACGTAATCAGGAACATATTCATTGTTCAAACCACAAACACAACGTAAAAAAAACACATGTGACCTTGTAGATTGAAACTATGTCGCCCTTAGCAATAATTATCAAATAATTTGAAATGTTTGACAGAAATCCATAATCTTTAATATTCTCATGGACCGTAAAATACGAAGCTAAGTAAACTTTATGTCGTCCCTGTAGTTACAGGATCAGAATACTGCTACGGCATCCCCTGCCTGTCGTAAGAGGCGACTAAAAGGGGATTCCGGGGTTGCAGGCGGCTAGAGCGGGAGCTTGAACTGTTCGGTCAGGCAATCCCGGGAAGGACGGCGGTATATGTGGTCGCATACCGTCGTAAAGACTAGACGGAGCGGTGGGCCCAGCCGCCCGATGGGGCAACTCCGCTCAGAGGATTCCGGTTGCGCTCGTTCCGACTTCCCGGAGTCCTCTTTATACACCGAGGACGGCCACCGGGGGGGTTTAGTGCGGTAAAAATCCCACATAACCCTGCGTCGCTCCCACGGCGTCGGGTACCTTTTGAAGGATTCGATAACAAAAAAATAAGTAAACTTTATGTAAACTGTTATTCTACTATGTTATCTTCTTTTGCTTTAACAACGAACTAGCAAACGTGCATTCAACCCATACTAAAAAAATGGCCGTTTTAGAAATTAACTATCACTGAATAACGGAAAAAACATTGTGAAAACTCTCACAGGTTTGTGAGAGTTTTCACAATCAAAGCTATGACAGGTTACAAATTCGTACTTGGCCAGCGCAGTCGATTATGGACTTTAATTTATAGATGAAACCTGTGCCCAGCAATGGGAGAGTAACGGGCTGACGAGAAACTTCATATTTAAAATAATTAGGGAAATTTTATTAATTAATAATTTCTTGGGACTCTCCCAAGAGGCAGTGATATGTACTCTTCGTTTTATTTATAATTTTTTTTTATTTCTAATTTTCTGATAATATTTTATAAAAAAATGTTTTATTTATTTTGAATATTTTGTTTTGTATATACTGTATAGAGCAGTGATAGCCTAATGGTTGTAATTTGCCCTCTCGATCGGGAGGTCCGAGGTTCAAACCCAGGCACGCACCACTGATTTATGTGCGTATTAGAAATTAATTATCACTGCTTTTCGGTGAAGGAAAACATCGTGAGGAAACCTACACACCCGAGAGTTCTTTAAAAAAAATGGTTCTCGGAGGTGTGTGAAGTCCACCAATTCGCACTTGGCCAGCGCTTTGGACTATGGCCTAAACTCTCTCATTCTGAGAGAAGACCCGTGCCCAGCAGTGGGACAATAATGGGTTGACGATATACTGTAACTAGGGAAATCATTTTTATAAAATTGTAATTCTACCTATACCAAGAAAAGTAGGTTCTTGGAAGATGATGAAATCTTACTGCGTAAATCGTCATCTATCTAGATTGTAAGTAGCATCTAATAACTTTACAAATAAATTATATCCAATGTTTCACTACATAGTATAAAACAAAGTCGCTTCCCGCTGTTTGTCCCTATGTATGCTTAGATCTTTAAAACTACGCTACGGATTTTAATGAAGTTTTTTTAATAGATCGAGTGTGTCAAGAGGAAGGTTTTTGTGTATTTACATGTATAATACAAAGAAGAAACACGGGAAATTTTCGATTTTTGACTTTTAGGCAGAACGAAGTTCGCGGGGTCAGCTAGTTGTAATATAAGAACTGTAATAGAGAACTAACTGCACATAAAACAGAATAAACATTTTTAAAGTTAATATAGGATATCAGATGAATCCCATGCTTGTTTGCTACCTCAATCTGAAAAAAATATGGCCATACACATCAGTGATTTACCATCACTTCATTCTGGGGTCAATCTGAAGTCAATCACAGACGCGTTACTACTCCCAAAGGCCAAGATGGTCGCCTCATATAAAAGTGTGTCCAACCACACCCTTCCACCCAAACTCAAGAACAGCTTCACGTTAGAAATAGATTTGGCCGTGGTAACTCTCCAGTCCTGAGCAGTGATAGCCTAATGGTTGAAACTTGCCCTCTCAATCGGGAGGTCCGAGGTTCAAAGCCAGGCACGCACCACTGATTTATGTTTGTATTATACATTAATTATCACTGCTTTTCGGTGAAGGAAAACATCGTGAGGAAACCCACACACCCGAGATTCTTTAAAAAAAAAAGTTTCACTTCAAAAAGGTCTCGGAGGTGTCTAAAGTCCACCAGTTCGCACTTGGCCAGCGCGGTGGACTATGGCCTAAACTCTCTCATTCCGAGAGAAGACCCGTGCCCAGCTGTGGGACAATAATGGGTTGACGATAAACTCTCCAGTCGTATTAGAAATTAATTATCGCTGCTTCTCAGTGAAGGAAAATATAAAAAAAAATGGGTTGTCTGTAAAGTCCGTTTACTGACGATAGTTGAACGTGACAACGTAATAAGACAATACTGATGGAATGGTTGCGCTTTTTAAAAGAAAATTTTAATTTATTTGATAAATAATTTGTATGGATATAGAGAAGGAGGAATGGAAATCACAATGGCCGATTGTGCCTCTTTGTCGCTCGTTCCGCGCTCTCGCTTGCACCTTAAATGGAACGCTTTAAGCGAGGTAACGCCGCATGAGTCATGTTTCTTGGTGCGTGTATCGAAATATAATACGTTGTCATGTCAAAAGAAAACAGTTCTCAGAAGTGTGTAAAGTCCACCAATTCGCACATGGCCAGTACGGTTGACTATGGCCTAAACTCTCTCATTCCGAGAGAGACCCGTGCCCAGCATTGGGACAATAATCGGTTGACGAGGACGACACTCATTAACATGGTAAACGAGATCGAAGCAAGTAGAATCGCGGGAAAAGGCTAGTATATAATAAAGTGATTAGTTAACGTAACTATAGCAATTATAACGTGCCTTACGCACGATCCGTTCCTCTGTGCGATCGTGCAACATTCACGTTGTAAAACGAGATCTAATTTGTACTGACATGTAAATAGGTACGTTACAAAAATGCAAGTATAAAACATACAACATATGTTATAAAAATTAACATAATTCTGTAAATGTTTTTGTAAATAATAATTAGCAGACGACGACGATGTCTTACAATGTTGAAATTGTTCAACATATGTTATAAAAATTAACAATTAATTCTGTAAATGTTTTTGTAAGTAATAATTAGCACACGTCATCTTACAATGCTGAAATAGTCTGATAAGACTAGCTGAACTTAAACTTAGCTGAACTTAGAATACATTAATAAAAATTAATAGTTTTATCCATAAAAAACTTAGATCTCTTCCTCTTACTACACTATGGTTGTCTTCAAATTTTTTACTAAGATTGCTTTAATTTAATTAATTGAAAAAATAAAATCTCTTAGCATTGTGTAATTTTCGTATGGCACTTCTGTAAAATTTGCGTTTTTGAATAAGCAGCGATATTTAACGCTGAGACGCAATAAAACAGTGATTTTAGTGTGATAAAAAACCGGTTGCCAAAAATCGGTAAGACCTACAAGTAGTACAACCATTTGTGTCACGTCCGTTCGAGGGTTCGAATTAGGGATGGCAGTTAACGTGTTATCGATAAATATGGAGGAATTAGGGCGTATATTGATCAAAAATATGTTTGACTCTACAATTCAGCCAAATTTGCCATTCTTCAGAAGGTGATTTTGAGTTATATTTAATTTTTTTACATTTACTTTTTTAAATTAAAATATATTAAGTTCGTAAACGCTTAGATTAAATATTTGTTATTGTCTTAGAATTAATCGATACAAATAAATTTAGATAAATGTAACATCTTTAAATTGAAATAATCTTACCATGGATGTAGTTTCAGAGAGCTGAATCAATATACTTATTGTCTCTATCTATAAAAAAATAAATGAATGGGATTTATATTTTTTAATATACTAAAACTGAAAATATTTAAAAATCATGAAATACTATAATAATTAACCTCAGTTAAGATCAGAGTCTCACCTGAGGTTAGAATGCAGAATGATATTCCTTTGATCATTACAATCCCACACCACACACACCCACACACTTATACATACTTACACTCAAAAATTACAATTATGTTTAGTTAATATAGCAACTATATAGACTTAATATAGCAACTATATAGACTATTATATAGACATGTATAAAATTACAAAATATCAATTTCAGCATTGTGTTCTGTAATAACAGAACTACTAACAAAATTACTAACAATATGTTAGTAATAAATATTCTTTAATAAAATAGACCTAAGATTAAATATACTTTATTCTGTGTCTGAAAGTGGGCGTAACACATTTGGCGTGGCTGCGACACAGTTTTTTAACTATTGTAATTGTTTACGATAATTCATTCTGTGTATCATGTATATTTGATCAATATAATCTTTGAAATCTTTGATAGCCGCACATTAGTATGATTTCTTTACCATACAAACTTAAAACAATCAAACCATCGATATAAATAACTATCAGACATCCTTATTTAGGGGAGGCTGGGGTGAACGGAGGGCGGCTCGATCGATGCGCCCTCTGGCTGATGCAACATCCCCAATGTTTTGCCAACACTTTGACGTCACTAAGCTTGAAGACAGATTGTTGGATTAAGGTATGATAGAATAAAATAAAACATACGACACATTTTGTATCAATGTGTGCAATGTAGAGTATAATAAAAAATACTTTAAAATACTAGAATAGAAGAAATAATAAAATAAAATATAGAATTAGATAATACAAAGGGACGTCTTATTGCTAAACAGCGGTTTTTTTAGACAACCTTGGGGTGCGGAGTTATAAAGCATGAGTAGAAAGATAGGTTAGGGGCTTCAGACAGATTAACGATTAGTGTAATTACATTAAAATACGGTACAGCAAATAGCATACAATAAGGAAAGCGAAATAGGAGAAGTATTTGTGGCTGTAACCTTTCCTGTCTCACTGCTAGGCACAAATCTTTCTCCAAATTTAAGGGGAGTCTGGAATTCTCGCACTGCTCCGATGGGGAATCGTAGGTGATGATATGTGAGTGGTTAACGCATATAGAGAATATTTAAACCTGCAGGGCCCTAACAACGTTTAATGACATGATAACTAGCAAGGCGTACAGTCTACCGAGGCGAGGAAGCATGGGATAGCGGCCATTTTCCTGCCATAATTTTCAATTAAATATATTATGATCTTCATTAGCCGTAGAGCCATGAATGCTAATTTCAATATTTTTCATAAGATTTGAGAAGCTAACGAGCACGCAGTCCACTTGATGGTAAGTGTTAACTACGTCTATACCTAAGCTATATCATACAGAACATAGGATCTGTCTGATATCAATCACAGATGCGTTCCTGCTTCCGAGGACTGAGATGGTCGCTTCATATAAAAGTGTGCTGGAAGCCACACCCTTCTAGCGAAACGCAATAAATGCTTCACGCTAAAAGAAGTTGTCACTGGTGATCTATGACAATCTATATCCATGGCTTCTCATAGAACATGAGTTCCATCAGAAGCTGATCACAAAGTGTTGCCATTCCTGAGGGCTAAGACATTTAGCCTTATTTATTGTTATCATCTAAATTAAAGTATAATGAAATCATAGACAATAGCAACGTTTCAATTTATCAGCTATTTATATCAACAGATAATCAATTCCATTAATGATCATAGCTAATGAAGTGGGAGCTAAATATCTTTCTCGGAACTCTAGATTAGAGGCTAAGACATTGAATGGAATCTGCACAAATAAATAAAATTAAACGAATGGCTTGTAATTTGAATGTCATTTTATAAAACCGTCTGGAAAGTACTGAGCCAATTTTAATGGAATTTTCGCGATAAAATGCCTTCTTTCCTTAACAAGGTTAAATACTTCTCAGGAACACGCTTGTGGGCGTAAACTCGCTTGACAGGAAAAGACCCTTAGTGCACAATTTTTCTTTTTATTTTAAACCTTAAATATGAAGTTGCTCCTGTTAAAAACACGGGCGATGTCGAGTGAAGCTTTTTATCACACTTAATATCTAAATATTGTAATCGGAGTTGCGTCACGCGAAATATGTTTAAATATGATTTATTCCTTTTGTCATGGTTCGTGATTTCGTCTGATTACTATTTTAATCTGCCAAAAAACTAATTAAGCTTCGATTTTTTTTGTTTTACTGTGCCTAAAAAAATTCTTTAACCAAGATCTTAGTTTTTAATAATTAGAATAGTTAACTACCTTCAGAAGATGACCGTAACGCAACACAGACAGAATTACGGTCCTACCTGAAGATGACCACAGTATTCGTATACGTAAATGTATCTCTCTACAGATACCTCCCTACTCTACATCCATCAAACAAATAGAAGTAGTGCTGCTGTCTCGATAATTTAAGATTTCTACCATGTTCAAATTATTAATTACTCCGATATGTCTTTATAAATTAGTACAGGCTTAGGGGGCGTCCATAAATTACGTGAGGTGTTTTTTCAAATTTTTTGTCCCTCCCTCCTCCTCCCCTGGAGAGATTTTCTTCAACCCCCTCCCCCCGACCCCTCATCTCACGTGAGATTTTTCAAAATGTGGGTTTCTTAAAAAGAAAAAAAAAATATTGGTAGTATATTATAATTTTATTGGTAAATAGGTAAAAACTTTTGTGGCACGGTTACTCTGCTTAAACCCTTATTAATAAATGAACATAATTCAAATTTCTTATACAGTATATTTTCACTTTCGTAAATTATTATTCAAAACGAGATTTAAACCTGTTTTGAAACTACGTAATTTTGTCTATAAGAAACAATAAAATCTTATTAACGACCTTACTTTATTACAGTCTGTTTTTTTTGGTTTAGTGTTTTTACACGTGCTTGTAGAGGTTGTAAAACTATTGAGCTCTACTGAATTCTAGTACGATAGGGAGATGCGGAGCGCGCGAACTTAGTTATCAAAGAATCTTTGGCGGATTCCCTTATGATTCCGATCATTTCAGGTTTGATTGGAGATATTCCAAACAAAAGCGACAACTGGCGATCAGATAAAATACTTTATTTAAAAATAAAACCTAAGTAAAAGATTTAAAAATTACACGTCTAAAATTTACGATTTTGTTTTTAAAAGAACGCATACAATAATTTGAATTTGAACTTGATAGAGATTACGTCGTGTAGGTATAACACCTTTTATAAGTACTTATCACTTTGACCTTTATCGAATTTATTATTTACATCCATTCATTCTTCATATAATGAATAAATCACTATCTTTAATGTATGAATAATGTAAAAGTTAAATAAGTTATAATATTACTAATTAATAAACTATACTAATCATACTAAGCAATTTATTTTTTAGGCTCATCTTAAGATAAAAGTAATGAGCAATCGATGATTACTTCCTGATGTCGTAGGACGTATTTACATAAATGTCATAACATTAAATAAATTCGTATTAATATAGCGAATAATTTAAAAATACGATTACTTCCAAGAATAAAAAAGTGGTTCTTGCAAAACTCGTCCGAATGTCAAGGGTCAATCAAACAAAAAAAATACTAAATGTCTGAAAAATATAAATACAATAAACATTACGTACATTTTGTCGATTTTAGACTTTCCGATTAATTCACAAAACACGTTTTTATTTTCAAAAGTCACTGCACTAGTTCCCGCGTTTTCGAACGGAGCGACTTAGCCCGCCAACTCTGTCCGCGAGACTGCCGTGCGCCAATTATGAGCGAGATAGAGCATTATATGTTCGTACGAGTAATAGAGACATATATATGTATTGACCACGAAGGGTGAAATGGGGTTGAAAGCTAAAAGGTATTTTTGGTCGTTTCTCTTACAGATTGTATCGGGATCCCGTTTTGGGATGTTTGAGTGTTGCTGCGTAATTTCATAGTATTTCGCAAGGATGTATACGTATGAAGTATTTACAACATGAATACTTAAAATCATATTTTTGTTACTAATATTAATTTCACAACAAGTCTGGTATCCCCTCTCCTTATACAAACCGATGTCGAGTATTCTCTCAAAATGAAACGAAAAAAAGTGTATTGCTACAAAGATTAATAAACCCTACATACATTTAGGTAGGTTATCATGTTTTGTGTGTTTCCTCATAACAGTTTGAAAAACCTGAGGTGCGTCCTTCACATTCGAAACAATATATTTTAATGTACACCTATAAATATTTTGATACCAAGTTTTGTTTCTGTTCTGAAAAATCTTTACCCTTTATTTGGTCCCTCCAATTAATTTTGATACAGGGCATGCTACGCCACGCTCAGGCACGGTACACCACTCTTTACTCTTTGCAAAATTTATTTGATGTGATGTCACTGACCAATTACTATCACACTAGGCACGGGTCTTTCCTCAGAATGCAAGAGTTTTAGACCATAGTACACTATGGACAAGTTCGAAATAAGAGACTTTACACACTTCTGAGCGCTTTTCTTTTGGGGTACCTTATGTGTACAGATTTCTTCACGACGTTTTTCTTCACTGTAAAACAGGAACATTAGCGCCTGGGATTTGAACATCAGGCTATCTATTAACAGGCCGATTTTCAACCAATATATCGCCTAGAGATGCGATAGAATAGAATAGAATACTCTTTATTGCACACTATAAACACATACAAAAATAACAATAACATACAAAGTAGACCTTTAGTACGTAATAGGCGGTCTTATCGCTAGGCAGCGATCTCTTTCAGACAACCTATGCATGGAATTGGGAAAGAGAACAGGAATGAAGAGTGGGAAGTGTGTGTAAAGTTAGAAAAGGATTAATGAAGGCCAGAAATTATAGTAGGATAAATAAGTAACATTAAGTACACAATGGAAAAAAAAATGAAATTAGAGAATAAACAAATTAACAAACACAAAGAGAAATTGAACATAAGACAGAAAATTAGAGAAAAAAAAGACGGCAGAACAAAGATATAAATAAAGCGCTAGAAAAAGTATTGTGACATAAATATGTGCAAATGACGAGAGCGACAAGAAAATTCATGACTCTAAATAGAGCTTCATTATCTGACTTTTGAATGATTCGATCGATATACAATTATGCAGTAAACTTTATATTTATTTATATTTATAATCTTTATCACGTACGTACTGCGAGTGAGTTTATTGACAGTAACCAGGATTTTCCTCAAAAAATTAAAAAAGTGAAAGTTATTGAATATAATTTACTTGTCGCTGACGCAAAATCCTATGAGTTAAAGTCTTGTTTTTTAACTAACAGTACCTACGCATTTTTCTTTACTTTAGGAATCGCATATTTTATACTTTGTGTTAATCATAGAATGATTTATATTTCGCAATGTATTCTTCTTCAGACGGCAGCATTCAATCCCGAGGCAGGCAGGCAGCATGTTAAAATGTTAAAAGTATTTTTAACTTGATTTCTTCCCCCTTAGCAACTGCTATTTATAGTGATTTATTAATATCTTAAACCCAAGATAATTTTGCAGTCACATAAAGTATTAATTAATCACACAGTCATTTAATGTTAAAAAGTTAATCGAGAAGAAAAATCCGAATATTGCTTTTATACTTATATGCAAGATCGCATGGGATGCTACATAGATTTACTGAGATTTAAATCATAGTACCTGCCGCATCAGAGAAACATTAAGAATACTAAAGAACAGTGATTTAATTCGTATAAATTAAAAACGTAAATCACCTAAAGCTCTTAACTAAAAAATGTAAGCCAGTCGTAATCTCCATTAAGATTAAACTAATGATACAGAGTTACCGTTCTTGACCGAGGAAGGTCGTTTCTCTTTTATAGTTCCCACCATTATCTTAAAAAGTCCGCACCGGCCAATGATTAGCAGCTACAGCCATTTCCATAATAAAGTAAATCTGTAAATGCACAGTTGAAACAATAACCGTGATTGCATAATGAAATAAAGAAAAAGATATTAAACAGAATTGTGATGTCCATCTAAAACACTTAAACTAATAAATGGCATCACATAAAATAATAAATGGCTGTTTTCTATCGTACTAACCGATTAATTTTATACAATTTAAAACTAAATTTGACAATACAATGCCAGTGACAGTTGACAAGCTGACAATGACATAAGCATAACAATCAGCTGATTTAAAACCTAACCTATTAAACAACAAAAACTGTATTATACATTCCATTATGGTCTACTCAAAAAGAATCCTAATAGTGTATGGTAGCCAGACATTCACCGCGCAGGAAATAGCCGAAAGAATATGGCGCAGCACCAAAATTTTAGGATTCAGTGGCCCAGTGCAAGCCATGGACGATTACCCCATTATAGAGCTCAGAAATGAGGAGTTCGCTATATTAGTGTGTGCTACGACCGGGCAAGGGGAGGTTCCGGATAATATGAAGAAGTTCTGGCGGTTTTTACTGCGACGGAACCTGCCGGGAAACTGTTTGGGAAAGCTGAGGTTCGGAGTGCTTGGGTTGGGTGATTCGACGTACAGCAAGTTCAATTTCGCGGGAAAGATGCTTCATAAGCGTTTAGTGCAACTCGGCGCGGAGCCGTTGGTCAATATAGGTTAGTTAACTTTAGGATATAATTTTATTAAGAAACAGTCTGACTAAGAAAACGTTAATGTAGGTAGACAGTAGCTAAATGGCTATCGTCATATACTTAAGCCACTTCAGGGGAGGCCTATGTCCAGCAATAGAGTTCAAAAGGCTCATGATTATATACTTTTTTCATCAGATAAAAGTAGCAAACAAGCATGCACCGTAAGGTTGTAGAACCAGTGTAGTTCGACCGGGGAAGTACCACCACCACACCTATTTCTAGCGAGAGGCATTTCTTGCGTTTCGATAGAAGGGTGTGGTTGCCAGTATACTTTCACATGAGGTGACCATCATAGTCCTCGGGAGTAGCAACACATCTATGATTGACTTCAGATAGAACCCATGTTCTGTATGTAGTTGATTACAGATGTCCATGCGCAGCAGTGGCCACTAACCATCAGGTGGACTGCATGCTCGTTTGCTACTTCAGTCAGATAAAAAAAAATGCAGTTCAACTCATCATAAGTGGTCATTGCCTCTCTTGGACATCTGTAAATTCAGATAAAGTCACTCATTGCTAATCTAGAAGAGTATGATGGTTGCCTCATATAAAAGTAATCCGGCAACAACACACTCTAATACTTCTATATGCTAGAAATCTATGTACCATCTAGAAAATATGTATGAGCACCTGCCTTGACTTGAGCAATGTACAAGAGGTAGGAAAAATCATATCTCATATCGACTCTCGCAACGTACATCATCGAAACTGCAAAAAAGTGTTTTTCGTTTTGCTCTAAAAATAACCTAATAGCGTAATGTTTATATAACCTAGTTTTGCCTAATTTCGAAATGAACATTATTGCTTCTGCACTATTTAAGCACGGAATATAATCGAAAAATACAACTTCAAATCGTTCTCCTGGAAAGTAGTCAATTTGTAGATTCGATAGTGTATGTTGCGAGAGCCGATATTAAAGACACTGTTTTGTCAACCTTTTCCCAAAATTTATCTTGCGGGGCTTATTTTACACAGAATGCAAATATCCTTTATTTTCTCTTAACAATTTTTAAGGAGTATTAATTGCCTTGCCTCTCTTTTATATCACTTTTCAGGGCTCTGTGATTATCAACACGATTTGGGCCATGATGCAGTAGCAATACCCTGGTTGAAGGAATACTTCAACAATCTCAAAACCTATTTCCCACAAATACAGACAGATGACTTAAAGACTGATTTTGTACCTAGATGGAAAGTATCAATAATAAAAAATAAGGGACCCATAGAGAATTGTTCAAAAAAAGATATTTATTATGAAACTGGCTGGAAGGATCCATTTGTCGATGCTGTACATTTGGAATTAGAAAAAAACGAGCGTACCACAGATAAAAATCATTTTCAAGTAAGTAGACAACCTTTTTATTTTCAATTTTTCATTAAGTCGACGCAGCAATAATGGATACATTATTTCTGATGGTTAATAGTCTGTCATGCAGCCTGTCTGATAATGAGTGGCCACTTGCTTCTCATATTTATGAAACCAACTTCACATGGACTGATGTTCTATCTGAAGCCAATTACAGATGCATTGCAACTCCTCAGGACTATGATGGATATTTTTATATTTTTCAAGTCCTTGCTGTTTTAATTTCTGTTTGTGTGGGCTGGGATTGGAGTACAACCGCCATCCTACACAATGTATAAGGGAGTAGCTGTGGCTGTGCTGTAAAAATAGTGCTGTAAGGTCTCCGGCTAGCAAATGTTGAGTCACTTTCTTTGCCCTCTTTTTATTATGTTTTTTGCTTTCTAATTTTATACTGTACTTTATGAATTTTACTTTTTTTGTAATTATTATAGCTTTTATATGTTTATTTTAGGGTAATATTGTATGGCTAATATTATTTGCAATGGCTGAACTAACCTGTAAACCTGCCCCATTAGAAAAACCTGAACCAAGTATAGAATGTGAAAAGGCTGATAAAAATATGAAATCATTTTAATATTTTTATTTTGTGGGTTGCAGGATGTAAGATTAATGACATTCAAAACAATTAATGGCGAGAAAGTGGAATACAGTCCTGGAGACGTTTTTAATATAAGGCCTAGGAATTCCAAGGAGGACATAGAAGATCTTTTCAGTATATTTGAAACCCATGGTATTGACATAAAACCACACTACAAATTAAAGGTTGAGAAACATTATGATGGTATGTTATGTTTTGTATATTATTTAATCATTTGAATTTAAGTAGTTGCACAAAAGTTTTATTTGGTGAAACATTATAACATTATATTATGTATATCTTAATATATATAAATTACGTGTCACTTTATTTGTCCGCAATGGACTCTTAAACCTCTGAACCGATTATAATCAAATTTACTCAACGTGTGCATTTTGATCCAACTTGAAAGATAGGATAGTTTATATCTTAATTTATAGGTTTAATTGCAAATGTTTATGTAACATTTCTTTAACCACAGCAACGCGTGGCCGGGTATGCTAGTTTACATATATATTATTCGGCAACTTAAATCGAATGCATTTTTAATTCGAATTTTACATTCATATAGTAGGTATAACATGTTTGGATTTAATAATTTTTTACAATTAACAATGCCTATAACTTAAATATAAGGAACATTACAGTTTTATGATACATTTAAGATGGGCAGCGCAAAAGTTTTGAGCCTAAGCTACTAAAAATACTGATAGATTTGTAAAAATAATATTCTTAAATAATGTCCTCTATTTCAATACACTTCTTGAAATGACTGTATAGGGCTGATAAACCAGTAAAAAAATATTCGTATTTTTTTTTTAACGTGCGTTTACTTCATTCCAATAAGTTGCGCGGGAGGCTCAAATTTTTTCCGCCGCCTCTCGTATTATGATTATGCCATTAAATTTATTGAATTATTTTGAAAGTTTTATTTTTTGTATGACAATCAATAATCGACTTGCAACATTAAAACGCTTACGTCATAAACATACCGCGAAATTGACATTGACCGTCGGGCTAAAAGACCTGAAGCCAAGGCCGTAAAAACAATTTAAAAAAAAAGTGACATTGATTGTCAAATACACGTCAAAACAAATCATTTTATATAGGTAGACCATGTGCGTATTTACTTGTTTATAAAGAAAATTAATTAAATAAAATGCTGCGGCGACAAGCGCGTTTGCGCCGCGAGTACTTGTATAGGAAATCAGTAGAAGACAAACAGAAGAGTATTCAAGCTAAGAAAGATCAGTTAAAGAAGTGCCTGGAAGGAAACATTCCGATACATGGAGATTTGAGAAAGGAAGCTCTAGCCTTGCAGAAGAGAATCGAGTTTGAAGATAAAGGTAAGTTATTTTCGTTATTAAGATGAATTTTTGTCTTCTGGCTTAATAGCTGGATGGAATTATTCGGACTAAACATAACCTCAATTTGTAATGGACAGTGTTTCTCTCAGTTTAAGCCTAGAACTGTTATATTTAAGCGCACATTGGTCCGCTAATGGTATTCAAATTTATATGCAGGAATAAGATATCCTTACGTATTCTATGCACATGCACAAATCAAAATTCTCTCGTCAACCCATTATTGACCCACTGCTGGGCACGGGTATTCTCTCGGAATGAGAGAATTGTAGGCCGGCGCTGGCCAAGTGCGAATTGGTGGACAAATCCAAGCTCAAATTCCTTATTACACCTCTTAGAGTCACCTTTTTCCGCATGGACTTACGGTACTGGTACTTCTTAAATTAAAAAGAAAAAATCCTAGTTTTATTTTCTCCATGATTATCATTGTAAGCTTTCCTAGGAACATTCAGCAATATTATGACCACTTATCCAGTGATGTGAGACCCACTTAAGATTTATAAATGACCCTCTGTAAAAAATATTACTCATTATAAAAAGGAAGAGCCTTACATTATAAAGAAAGGCAATGACATAATAAATAAAATAATAGATCACAATTTCACATAATATATTCCTGCGTAAGTATATGGCTTGAAAATGGCATTAAAATCATATTTGGGTACAACCCATTATGGTCCCACTGTTGGGCATGGGTTTTCTCTCAGAATTGAACTTTTGGGTGTGTAGGTTTCCTCACAATGTTTTCCTTCACTTAAAAGCAGTGAAAATTAATATCACATAAATCAGTAGTGTGTGCCAGGATTTGAACCTAGTACCTCCCGATTGAGAGGGCAAGTTTCAACAATTAGGCTATCATTTATTAGATAAGGGCTCTTATATATAAACAATGTTATATATCAGTACTAAATATATTTATAATTACAAGAAAAACACATAAGACAAGAATATAACTGAACATTCTCCGAACTATAAAACAAATACTATAAAATACTATAAAACAAAAACTATAAACCAAAACTATAATACAAATGAAGCTACAGCTAAATTCACTTTTTTATGCTTTTATCATTATTATCATCGTTATCATTATATGTTGTTATATTTATCATTAATAACATATAATATCATTGCTCTTATAATCATATGTATCATTGTCATTACACTGTCATAAATCATTTGTATCATGTCATCCAATTTTATAGGGCCGGAGAGAGCAGCAGTAATCGGAGGCGTCAGTGGGGGTGCCAACACCCTCAACTCACAGGATGATGAGTACAGGTTCGCTGGTGTGGAGGACCCTAAGATCATGATTACCACGTCCAGAGAGCCCAGCGCTAGGTTGAAGATGTTTGTTAAGGAACTTAGGTGAGACAAAATGTTATGAATCACTACATAGTATAAAACAGAGTCGCTTCTCGCTGTTTGTCCCTATGTATGCTTAGATCTTTAAAACTATGCTACGGATTTTAATGCAGTTTTTTTTTAATAGATAGAGTGATTTAAGATTCAAGAGGTTTTATATATAATAAGTGCATAATAGTGGAGGAACACTGATAATTTTAGATTTTTGACCTTTTGAGGCAGAACAAAGTTCGCTGGGTCAACTAGTCAAAGATGAAAACAGTGTTAATTATACAAAATTTGTTTTTTTATGAGAAAGACTAGTTGACCCGTCGAACTTCGTTCCACCTAAAAGTCAAAAATCTATAATAATGTATTTATTATAAAACCTTCCTGTTGAATCACTCTGATCTATTAAAAACAAATGCATTTATCTGTAGTGTAGTTTTAAAGATTTAAGCATACAACCACAAAACAACAACAAGACAACCAGTAAAGGTTGTGTTCCGATCCGGTGGTACTGTAAAAAATAAGATATGTACTTGACAATTTGCCTCAAAATGCCTTCATAGGCCTATGCAAAATAAAGACAATTCATTTCATTGCAAGCATTTATAAATAAATTGTTTGTTATTTAACAATTTCAGGTTAATATTCCCGAACAGTCAGCGCATGAACCGTGGTGGTTATGAAATGTCCCAATTGTTGCACGCGTGCAGAGCCAATGATGTGACAGATTTCATTGTGGTACACGAACACAGAGGTGTGCCTGATAGTTTGGTGAGTGATAATGTAGTAAAATATCACTATTTGCCCCTTGTATTAAAGCGTAAATATTAATAATAATAATTAATAATAAAGCATATTTTTTTATAATAATGAAGTAGCAAACGAGCGTGCAATCCACCTGATGGTAAGTGGTCACTGCCACCCATGGACATTTGTAATAACTACATACACGACATAGGTTTTATCCGAAGGCAATCACAGATGCGTTGCTAATCCCGAGGACTATGATGGTCGCCTCATATAAAAGTGTGCCGGCAAACACATCCTTTCATCGAAACGCAAGAAATGCTTCACGTTAGAAATAGGTGTGGCTGTGGTACTTCTCAGGGCGAACTATACTGATTTTACCACCTTCAAATATGTGCAGGATGTCGAGAATACTTCGATAGCGTGATTCAGAAATACTACTGGCGCCATCTCTAGACGAGTTACGGGAAGTTGCCACAGTATACAATTCTTTATGTCATATATTTATGTATGTACTAGTTTATATACAACAAAAGTTCTTAACTTAAGATTAATCACAAGTCAGTTGCCATCCCTAAAAACCACTTTTTTTATCTGACTGAAGTAGCAAACGAGCATGCAGTCCACCCTTCTATCGAAACGCAAGAACTGTTTCACGCTAGAAATAGGTGTGGCGGTGGTACTTCCCCGGTCGAACTACACTGGTTCTACCACTTACAATGTTTAATGTGATATGTTTGCAGGTGATATGCCACCTACCATACGGTCCGACTGCCTCGTTCACTCTCTCCGGAGTGGTGATGCGGCACGACATCCCCGACATCGGACCCATGACGGAGCAGTACCCACACTTGATCTTCCACAATTTTAAAAGTGATTTAGGTAAGTTAGTACAACAATAATTTATTTATGTTACAATATGAAATAAAGTATACAATCGGGAAGTCATTTTCATAGAATTGAAGAAAAAAATAAGTATTCAGATCACCTGATTATTTTTAGTGGTTACTGCCGCGTATGGACATCTGTAAGCCACTTCGTATAGAATTGAGGTTCTACCTTGTTTTTTTTAATGTGACTGAAGTAGCACACGGGCATGCAGTCCACCTGATGGTAAGTGGTCACTGCCGCCCTGCGACATCTGTAATCAACCTCATACAGAACATGGGTTCCATCTGAATTCAATCACAGATGCGTTGCTACTCCCGATGACTATGATGGTCGCCTTTAGGTAGAGTGTGCCAGCAACCACACTCTATCTAAAGCCAATCAGAGTTGCTTTGCTACTCCCAAAGATGAATATGAGCGCGTCATCTGAAAATGAGCAAACAACCATCTTTTACCGTAACGCAGAACAACTTTGGCTAGAAATAGATGTGTTGGTGGCACCTCCCTGGTCACTAAGCTTGTTACTCCTGTCAAACTATGTTTGAATAAATGTAAGAATATTTTTAATGACAATCAGTATAAACGACACTATGAAATCGCGCAATGAACTGCTGCTGCTGCTGGTGGCTTGCCTTTTTTAAAAAAACATTCGAGTCTTGTTTAAAAAAAATACATAAACATGCGCACACGCACGCACATCACGCGCACACACACCACGCGCACACACACCACGCACACACATGCACACACGCACGCACGCACATACACACACACCACAGACACACACCACGCTATAAGTTTTTTTTTCATTTGACTGAAGGAGCAAACGAACATGCAGTCCACCTGATGGTAAGTGGTCACTGCCGCCCATAGACATCTGTAATCAACTTCACAAAGAAACTGGGTTCCATCAGAATTAAATCACAGATGCGTTGCTACTCCCGAGGACTATGATGGTCGTCCCATGTGAAAGTGTGCCGGCAAGTAAGGTGTAAAGGTGTGGCCTTCTATCGAAACGCAAGAAATAAATAGGTGTGGTGGTGGTACTTCCCCGGGCGAACTACACTGATTCTACCACTTTTAAATATAATATAATGATAATTTAATTGTGATTGCAGGTTTAAGAACAATGAGCATATTAAAGTACCTTTTCCCGGTACCGAAAGCGGACTCCAAGCGAGTGATAACCTTCGCCAATAATGATGACTACATAAGTTTCAGACAACATACATACAATAAGGTTTGATATATTGCACAGATTGACTATTCAGAGCTTCCTTGTTTGAAGTTATACTCCTTTGGTGCATTAGGTAAAAATTATGGGAATAAATTTTTACGATGCGCGCACACACCGTCACGAAATGAAGGTGGTAGAACCAGTGTAGTTCGACCGGGGAAGTACCACCGCCACACCTATTTCTAGCGTGAAACATTTCTTACGTTTCGGTGGAAGAGTGTGGTTGCCGGCACACTTATATGAGGCGACCATAGTTCTCGGGTGTAGCAACGCATCTGTGATTGACTTCGGATAGAACCCATGTTCTGTGTGAAGTTGATTACAGATGTCCATGAGCGTCAGTGACCACTTACCATCAGGTGGACTGCATACTCGTTAGCTACTTCAGTCAAATAAAAGAAAAAAAATATACTTCTTTTGGCGCGTTTAGGGAAAAATGATGGGAGTAATTTTTTATGATGCGCACACACAGTCATGAAAAACCGACACTGAAGTTTTTTTTCTATTTTTAGTGTCGTTTTTTTACAAACGTAGAATAATGCGCAAGATAAAATATTTAAAAGATTTTTATCTTGTTACGCCCAACAAGTACACAATTTTTTTGCTTATAAAGTGGTATAGGGTTCGACCGGGGAGGTACCACAGTCACACAAATATTTAGTTTGTAACGGTTCTGGCGTTGAAGTGAGAAGGTTTGGTTGCGGCTCACTTTTACATTATGCCAGCTGACTGTCTTAGATGTCGAAAATAGATATTCATATGTGATTGATTCCGGTTAAAACCCCTGTTCTGTATATTAAAAAAAAAGGATATAAATAAGAAAAATGACAAACCCGCTGAGCTTCCTGCCTTCTCAGTTTGAGGTCGTGTTCCGATCCGGTGGTAGTGTAAAAAGAAATATATGTAACTGACAATCTGTAAACACCCCGTAGGCCTATGTAAAATAAAGACATTTCATTTCTGTATAAGAAATAAAATTCGGTACTATTAGCACGCGGTCACGCGATTTTAGGTAGGAATCAAATTTTAATATTTCCTTATCATTGCAGGCAGGAAAAGACATAGACCTAACTGAAATAGGGCCGCGTTTCCAAATGAAGCTATACGAAATCAAGCTCGGCACGCTGGAAGCCCTGGACGCCGCGGACACGGAGTGGGCGCTCCGCCCCTACATGAACACGGCCGCCAAGCGACGCTTCCTCAGCGATGAGGATGGCTGGCAGGAGGAATAAATGGCTTTTTATATAACTACTTGTTTTATTTTGTTGAAATGCCTAATTTGTTGATAGTGGAATTTTAATCTAAGTTGAAACCAATTGCCCTGATAATGACGGCTTTGCCGAATGTCAAACATCGCACCTCGCATCTTTCCCTCATCCCACCTTATCATACCCCATTACCCATGACAATCTTGTCTGACAAGTCTATGGGCGTGTTCCAGAAAACGCTCACAAAGCTCAAAATGCCCAAAACGTTGTTCCACAAGATGACCGCGGTCGTTGTGGTCGCGGCGAACACGTCACTCGTGACGTCATGACTTACGCCCACGCGACGCTCACGACCAGCCATCTGACAAGGTGGGTCGAAATGATCGTTCCAGTAGAGAATACGTCAGTAAAGCTCACAAGCTAATGGAACGGGAAAAACTGCGGCCGTGAGCGTGCGCTTTGTGAACGTCTAATGGAACGCACTCTATAGATATAAAAATGTCTGTAGATATAAACGGGAGCTTTATAGTGAAATAAGATACTTCTATCAATAACTTTGAGTAAGACTAGCCCCTTAAGGGAAGAAAAAAAGTGTAAAGTGAATTTAAAAAAAAAATAAGATATACCTATATCTACTTCATAGAAACATATCAACATTGCCAATACGTTCTGCTTATAAAAATAGAACATACTATGGTATGTTCTAATGTTAATATTACTTAAATCAAAGTAAAGTTTAAACAGAACGAAGTAATTTCCTTCAATTGTAATAAGAACAAAAAATGCGTGCGTGTCACGCGTGGTAGGGACAAGAAAAAGATGGCGCGTAACGGAAAAAAGATGGCGCGTAACAGAAAAAGATGGCGCGTAACGAAAAAATGTTACACTAAATTTTTTTCCAACCCCGATAAAGAAGTTTCACTTCAAAAACTGGCATAATTAAAGAATATTAAAATAGAAATATTATATTATAAGATGCTACAAGTAGGCAAACGAACAGAAAGACAAAACAAATAATTCTCTATTAAAGTTAAGTATTTATTTGTATAATATTTTTTTTAGATATGCCTGTACCTAATTTTCTAGAAGAATCTCTAACAATGTACGAAATAGCAGAGCAATACTGGGACTTAAAGGCGTATCCCACGCAATATTTCTTCTCTCTTCTAGCACTCGTGTCTGAGGATAAGTTAGAAAGAGAGAAATGTATAGAACTGAGCTCACCGAGCGGGCAGGAGGATTGGTTGAATTATTCTAGGCGACCTAAACGGACAGCGCTTGAGGTAAGATGTAGGCACGCATTTGTACCCAATGGCATTTTTACCATAAGGGCACTCAGGGCCAGTGCCCAGGGCCCCATCCTCAGAGGGCCCCGAAGGGCCCACAATTTTTCTCACATTTAATACCAAAATATGCTCGGGCGCATTTCACTTTTCTCGCTGCACGTCATCGGGCCCTTTTGGAATGTACAGAAAGTACATCATAATTTCTTTACATTCCAAAAGGGCCCTGAATTCGTGTGTGCCCAGGGCCCCAGCGTAGTCTCAGAGGGCCCTGTTTGTACTCGACTGCGTCAGGAGGGTGACCTTTGCCGAGCGTATATATGTACCTAGGTATATAGTTATTTATTTATGAATGTAGTTTACAAGATTATAATTATATGTCCTTATTACGGGCTGCAGCCCAAAAGGCTGGACGGATAATATTGCATATCTCTAAAATCGTGTTACTTTATATATTTTTGTAATGGTCTATGTATTACCCTTCATTACCTACATTGTAAAAAAAACTCCCCTCTCTTTCTCTGATCGCAGGCGCCATTATTATTGCTTATGTCGCTCGCAAACTGAGTCGATTCAAATGATATGTCATATGTTAAGATCTGTCAGTTTTGCTGGAGCGCGTAATAAACAAATGGACATACATACAAATATATACACATACGCTAGAAAAACATCACTTTCTGACGCAGTCAAATAAAAATACATGTAACTAAACAGTTATACTCGTAAAATTTTTTACGCTTTCTACACTCATAGCCCCACAGTAGGATTTTCTCCAGTGTCGTGGGTGCCATGGACACACACAAAGACGAATACACAAACACCCAGACCCAGAACAAGAATCTAAACTCATCATTCAGACACTTGTCTGGCCGGGAATCGAACCCGGGACCCACTGCGTGTCAGACCGGTACAGTAACCGCTGCGCCACGCGGGTCGTCAAAATAGGGGAACAGTTCTTACGATAGTTCATTGCGCTCTCCTTATTGCTCCTTATATTTGAAGCATCAATTAATTACTCAAATCTTTCTAGGTTCTTCACGACTTTCACAGAACAGCATCAAAATTGACCATCGAAATATTATTCGAATTATTCTCCAGTATCAAACCTCGTTCCTTCTCCATCGCAAGTAGTGTGATGATGGATAACACGAAGATAGACATACTTATGGCCGTGGTGAAGTATTATACGAATATCAAGAAAGCTAGACTCGGTCTTGCTTCGAATTGGCTGAAGGATTTAATGCCTGGTGACCGGGTGTATGGGTGGGTTAAGAAGGGCAGCTTCAAGTTTGCTGAGGAGGTAAGTTGGAGTTTTTCTAGTATGCCAGTGGCAAACTACAGAGTAGCAAGTCGGCAAAATGCCTTGGGCCCCCAGCCGGAAGGGGCCCCCCAGTCAGAGGAGAATCCCAACTCCCAACATTTATTATACATGTGTAGGAAAATAAAGTTTTATCTTTGATTTATTTTTGTTACCTACACAGTTGCATAGTTGCACACAAGTAAAAAAATAACGAAATTAAAAGCGTTCATAAAAAAGGTGTAATCCAGTTTTAAAACTGAGTTACAACATTTTATATATTCGTTTTTATATTGACGGGATATATATATCCGATGGGATGGGCCCCCTCCAGTCAATTTATATAAATAATACCAATACAAGGTTCACTTTGAAAAAATATATCTAATGTATAAGTACGTATTAATATTGTACGTATTTACATTACTTATCCTAACGATTTACTATTTTAAATACCATTGAGATTTCGGTAAAACGTAATCACGAAACCTATGGATACCTCCCACGCGTACTGTTAAAATAGTTCTAAAGTTTTAACAAGGTGGCGTTATAGTCAATAAAAAAACGTAACGAGGTCATTCATCAGTAGATTTTACTCCTCACATTTTTCTCATGCCGGGCCCTTATATATGCAAATCGATTCTTAAGGAGTAAATTCCAAAAAAAGTATTTCGTGCATTAAATCGTTACTGAATATTAATTCTTCTGCCCCTGCTTGATCTGGTTGTGGGGTCTTTAAGCTGTGCCTTTAGAATGGTTTTATTACGTTTCCTGAAAACGATCAACGTTTACGATTTCGCTAATACATTGCAAGTTTAGTGTACCTTGCACGTTTACGGTTACAACCATGCCATGCAATGTACGAGTGTGTGGTCGAAATCGTAAGTGGTGAACGTTTCAACAAAACTTATAAGACACTGTATGGGTTTTTTTATTTCTGCTCTGGCTTAAAATTTTTGCGTATTCTTCTTCTGATGTCTAATCTTCTTTATTAAAAAAATATTAATTATTATTATTATTGTTTATAATAATAATTATTATTATTTTATAATTATTATTTTAAAAAAAATGTAAAATTGCCTACGCTATCGTATTGGGTGTTACCTGTAAAGATAGACGTAAGTCTGTATAAATAAATAAATAAATATTTTCTAGCACATTCCCCAAATAATGATCGGTCCAGGCACCGGTCTAGCTCCGTTCAGGAGTCTCCTCCAAGAACGAAAGTGCAGAGGGACTGCAGATCAGCAGAAACTTCACCTGTTCTTCGGCTGCCGGTACAGGGAGATGGACTTCCACTGTGGATCCGAGCTGGAGACGATGGCGGCTGATGGGCATTTGACGCTGTACTGCGCTTTCTCAAGAGATCAGGATAGGAAAATGTTAGTATATTTTTGAGCTATTGCATAGTTTTTATCACGGTTTTTAAGCACGGCGACCGAATCAAAAAATTCTGTAACGAAAAAACCAAACACCCGCCTCCGCCTACCATGTAGCGCGGCCGAGCGTGTGTATATGGTACATCCCTGGTCGAACCATGTATACATACCACCTTTTAAAAGAATATTCCGATCCAGTGTAAAAAAATGTTAACAATTTTCACTGTAGTAGTGTAAAAAATCGGTTTAGTGACGATAGTTCAACGTGACAACGTCATAAGAAAATACTGATGTATGTTGTATTTTTCAAAAGAAAAATTTAATTTTATATGTTTTATATTTTGTATGGATATAGAGGTAAACGGAAATTGCAATGGAATTGATCAAGTTACATGTATTTGAAGGAAACATGTAAATATATTATTGTATAGCTGTCCACGCGGACGCATCGCTTACTCAAGTAGGAGAGAGACAGATGTCGAACGCTGCCGAACGCGGAGGCCGATTGTGCCTCTTTGTCGCTCGTTCCGCACTCTTGCTTGCACTTCGAGCCTTACAGGGAACGCCTCAGAGCGAGGTAACGCCGCATGAGTCATGTTTTTTGGTGTGTGCAGCCGGCTCCATCAAATCACAAAACGTTGTCACGTCAAAAAAAAATAACTGACATATTGATAGACCACTATACAAAATAAGGACATTTCACTCTATTATTTCCATTCTAATTATTATTGTACTTCTTTACTCCATAGATACGTGCAACACAAGATATCCGAACACGGGGAGAAACTATGGAATTTGGTCAACAATAATGCACATATATACATATCGGGCAACGCTAAGAACATGCCAGATAACGTAAGAGATGCCTTCATAGAAGATGTATTCTGCAAAGTCGGAGGCCTCAGTATAGAGGCCTCTAAGGCCTTGATGGAAGACCTAGAGAAGAATAATAGGTACCAAGCTGAAACTTGGTAAAAAAAATATTAAATTATGTACACGCGTTAGAAGTTATACTTTTTTTAATAAAAACATATCTTCCGCCTTATTCTACGTTTGTGAAAAAAACTACACTATCAATAGAAAAAACTAAAATGTTACTATAGCTAACTTCAGAGTGTCGGTATTTCGTGACGGTGTGCGCGCGCATCTTTAGACTAAAATGTTGACTAGAGCCAACTTCAGGGTGTCGCTTTTCGTGACGGTGTGCGCGCGCATCGTAAAAATTTACAGCCATCATTTTCCAAAAGTAGTATAACTCTCAAAAAGACAGTTATAGAGACTGCCAACAGAAGTAAATTTAAAAAAATGCGGAAGTACATCCTTGTAAATATATACACGGTATGCATATAGCCCATGGAAAGCGTTCGGTGACGATGACGCCGTTTCCATGATTTTTGTTCATCCAAAAAAGTTGTCACTTCTAAAACATGTAAGCACATGTGTAATTGGACCTTCTTTTGCAAAAAGGAACCAACGAGTTTTCGTCCTATATTGTTAAAAATGATGATTTTCAATAATTTCATATTTGTATACATAGAATAAATTATTTTATGCAACATTATAATAGATTTTATTAAAAATAACCTAAAATCATACAGTATACAAATTTTTGACAAAAATTGCTTTTTCTCGAAATTGTGTGGGTTGATCCTGTTTTGCATAAGTAGGTCCAATTATGTGCCACTATTGAAAATGATTATAAAAAGTATATCGTCAAATTAGACTTTGCCAAAATTGTTAGGAAAATGGTAATCTTCATTTTCCAACACGGAGATTTAAGGTGGGCATTCACGTGGTCGCATGGACTACGGTCGTATGCGACAAGTTCGACCGTGAAAGGCTTGGTCCTAAGGCGGACTGTACGACCAAGGTCATGTCGCAGGTCCGTTGAAGTATTCAACTTGAACTTTCGTTGCAACAGTCCGTGCGAGCGTTATAACGTGAATGCCCAACTTTACTAATATATCTCGCTTTGGAATAAAGCTTCGTATTCACGGTATACATTTGTTTAGCAACATGGTCGCATAAACATGTTGCCGAGTTGCTGTCAACATATTTCGGGCAACACTTGTGTTACGGAGTTGAATCACGCCATGTTGCAGAGTTGTCGCCCGCCGAGCGAAAACATCGGTTTATCAACAAATGTTGCCGTGTGTGGACGTGTTTGGAAATGTTTATAAACATGGCGGTAGTGTGGGCTGTGTAGTTATGGTATCATTCTCCTCAGGCAACATTTAACGCAGACTGGCGTGTGTGGACAATTTATATTGATTTTAACAAAGTTTCCAGCAATATTCTCGTGGTTCATCAACCACGTTGAGCATCTGTTGCTAAACAAATGTTTACCGTGAATACGAGGCTTTATGGTACGAAAAATAGAGATCTATCGATACCTCCTTGTTTTTAACAATTTTAGCCTAAAAAGACAATTTAGTAAAAACTACACTTACCTTTCCTAGAAATAAGAAGAATACGTTCAGCAATTTTGTTTATATCGTCAACCCATTATTGTCCCACTCCTGGGCACGGGTCTTCTCTCAGAGTGAGAGAGTTTAGGCCATAGTCCACCGCGCTGGCCAAGTGCGAATTTGTGGACATTTTTGTTTTTTGCTGTTAATTTGTTAGTTAAAATAAATTTAGATCTGTTTTTCAGAATACATGGAGTATAATTTCAATATTTTATTGTTATGTTCACAATGTTATAGTCACAACTTGGTACAAACAGTTGTTAAATACATGTATGTATATAGCTAATTTTATTATTAAATAATAAAACAATCAAGTCATTAAAAATGAGTTTACTTTCCTTTTTTTTGTATTTACAATCTTATTTCGTCTTAAAAATCACACTGGTCACATTCATAATTCCATAAAAAAATTGGCAGTAACATTAATTTATATGCTTTTAATTTAAGCAGTCATTTCACAAACACTAGCCCTCTTACGCACTATATCCCGCTAATTACAAACTTTCATACACAAAACAAAACCTTTATTACTTATAGTGACGCGAATACACGTATCCGAATTCACGTAATAATAAACTTTTGCGTACGTATCCGTTTAAACTACGAAACTTTGTATACCGCACTTATTGTCTGTACATGTTTATTGTCTTACATCTTTATTCAAAAATCCTTTAAAAACTACACTTCTACTATCTCCTCACAAACATTAGCCAAATTTCTCGAATTTCCATAACATCAGAGCGTGTACGTATGGGAGACTGTGCTTGTGCGTATGGGGGCACTGAGCCCCCACGTTCTAGCTTATGGGAGATAGGGGTAGTCTCCCAACCCAGTAGTCTTCGGTTTTTTGCTGTTTCCATTTGCCACTGCATTAATATTCCATACTCCATAGCAGATTTCTGTTATATGCTGGTCTTGAGGAGACGGGAGCACATTCTAGTCAATAGGAGACGGAAGCAGGCTCCCCACATACTACAATACCTCACATTAGTCTATGGGAGTTAGCATAGTCTCCCTCCCCACACTCTAGGCTATAACCAGCGAAGTCCCCCCAATACCGTATTCTAGCATATAGCCAGCACAGTCCCCCCCAGTATCCCATTCTAGCCTATAACCAGCACAGTCCTCCCAGTACCCCATTCTAGGCTATAACCACCACAGTCCCGCCGGTACCCCATTCTAGTATATAGCCAGCAGTCTCCCCAGTACCCCATTTTAGCCTACAACCAGAACAGCCAGTACCCCATTCTAGCCTACAACCAGTACAGTCCCCCCAGTACCCTATTCTAGCCTATAACCAGTACAGTCCCTCCAGTACTCCATTCTAGCATATAGCCAGCACAGTCCCCTCAGTACCCCATTCTAGCACACAGCCAGCACAGCCTCCCATTCTGGCATACACAGTCCCCCATTCTAGCACATAGTCAGCACAGTCCCCCCATTGTGGCATATACCCAGCACAGCCCCCCATTCTAGCCCACAGCCAGCAGCGTCCCCTCAGGGCGGCGGCAGCCCCCACAGCTTGAGGTTCCCCGCGTCCCGCTTGCGCTCCGGGGGCTCCTTGTCCTCGCAGGCGAAGGCCAGCAGCGCGCGCGCGGGGTGCCACGCCACCGTGAACGTCGCCGCGGACACCGGGATCTCTGCTACGTTCTCCCCTGGGGAAACATATTTAATATTATAATGCGTTCTAAACTCATGGAAGCAGTGATAGATAGGTTGAGACTTGCCCTCTCGATCGGGAGATCCGAGGTTCAAAAACTGCCTTAGTTTGAACCTCTAATTTATGATTTATGATGACACCACTGATTTATGTGCGTATTAGAAATTAATTATCGCTGCTTTTCGGTGAAGGAAAACATCGTAAGGAAACCTACACACCCGAGAGTACGTTAAAAATTCTCAGAGGTGTGTGAGGCGGTGAGAAGACCCGTGCCCAGCAGTGGGACATTAATGAATTGACGAGTCTAAACTCATAGCTCCATAAAAGGATTTTGGCCTGAAACTTCGGTGTCATGAACACAAACATCCAAACACAGAAAAGATAAAACAAATTTATCTTGATCAGTTGACCATTTCGGCGAACTTCGTTCCGCCGAAAATTTAGATTTATTTACATTTCGGCGAAACGAAGTTCGCCGAAATGTTAAAAATCTAAAATTATCAGTGTTTCGCCACTATATTATACATGTATTACACATAAGAACCTTCCTCTTGAATCATTCTATCTATTAAAACTGCATTAAAATCTGTAGCGAAGTTTTAAAGATCAAAGCATACATAAGGACAGACAGCAAGAAGCCACTTTGTTATACTATGTAATGTGTCTAGCCGAGGATCGAGCCCAACATGGGTCCTGGATTCGATTATTAGCCAAACAGGCTTATCAGATTTCATTTGCAGTATAAATGCGAAAATTTATGAGAATATTTGCGTTTATGTTAATCCTTTGCGCTAATTTGCACAACTACCAGTCGTATTTCGCTGAAATTTTGCGGACATATAGTTCATTACCTAAATTAACAGCAGTGATAGCCTAATGGTTGAAACTTGCCCTTTCAATCGGGAAGTCCGAGGTTCAAACCCAGGCACGCACCACTGATTTATGTGTGTATTATACATTAATTATCACTGCTTTTCGGTGAAGGTAAACATCGTGAGGAAACCTACACACCCGAAGGTTCTTTATAAAAAAAAAAGTTCTCGGAGGTGTGTTTAGTCCACCAATTCGCACTAGGCCAGCGCGGTGTACTATGGCCTAAACTCTCTCATTCTGAGAGAAGACTCGTTCCCAGCAGTGGAACAATAATGGGTTGACGACGACCCAAATTAACACATCGTCACTCACTCACTCACCGCCGTACGTCACGTGAGGAGACGTGAATTATTAAAAAGATTAAGTATAATCTTCTCGAGAATAATAGAATCGTAAACTATTCATTTGATCATGTGATGATCTTTAGCAAAGTTTCTATTCATGAGCTCGCGAAGATTTCTGGTGTATTTTTGTGATGGCGTAGCAACGCGCGCAGTGTACAGCTACTTATTCTAATAAAAAAAATGTGTGCGTGTACTAGCGTACACTCGTAAGAAGTGAAACTTCTTTATGACGTTATTTTTCAAAAAATAATTTACTATATGCAACTTTACAGAAATTGGTTAAATAAAGTTAAATTAGATAAAGTTTAATAAAAGGCTTTTATTAAACTTTATCTAATAATCTAATCTATAATAATCTATCTAATATCACGCGTGGTAGGGATAACAAAAAGATGGCGCGTAACGAAAAAATGTTACACAAAATTTTTTTCCAACCCCGATAAAGAAATTTCACTTCAATAAGCTTATTAATTTACAAGTCTCTTTTATATACCTGTTTCCGTGTCCCCAATATCTATGATGTGATCCTCACTGGCGGACGCCAACAAACGTCCGTCGTGGCTAAACGAAAGCGTTCGGACCGGCCATTCTAACCTGAAAATAAAGAATTAAATTGATATTAATTGCATTAGTAGGGATCAGTGGCGTAGCATGGCTTCATGTCACCCTGGGCGGAAGTAGTTTACCACCCATCAAGTATCTCCTGCCTGTCGTGAGAGGCGATGAAAAGGGGCTTCCGGAGTTGCGGGCGGCTAGAGTGGGAGCTTGAACCGTCCAGCCAGGCGATCCCACGGCGGTATGTGTGGTCGCATACCGTCGTAAAGACCAGACGGAGCGGTGGGCCCAGCCGCTCACCTGGGAGGAGCCCGATGGGGCAACGCGTTTAGAGGACTCCGGTTACGTTCTGTTGGAGATCCCGGAGTATTTTGAGGTATCCTTTGTAGATCCTTCGGAGATCCTTTGTAGCGCTGAGGAAGGCCACCGGGGGGGTTTTAGTGCGGTAGGAATCCCACATAACCAGGCGTCGCTCCCACGGCGCCGGGTACCTTTTAAAGGTTTCCGCCTCGAAAACAAAAAAAAACGCTATTTACACTCATAGCCCCACATAGTAGGATTTTCTCCTGTGTCGTGGGTGCCATGGACACACACAAAGACGAATACACAGACACCCAGACCCAGAACAAGAATCTAAACTCATCATTCAGATACCTGTCTGGCCGGGAATCGAACCCGCAGTGGGTGTCAGACCGGTATGGTAACCGCTGCGCCACCCGGGTCGTCAGTTAAGTGTCTGGGTCAAAAAAGTGGTAAGTTACCTAGAGAAAACCCTTAGACAGGCTAGTTCTTCCACATCCCACAGTGACACCAGGGCATCTGCGGAGCCCGTGGCGAAGTACCGGCCGGTGGGGTCGTGCTCGATGCAGATGCACGTCCCCGGGTGGGCCTTCAGTACCGTCTGGAGCTCTAGGCCTGGGTATCTGTAAGAAACATCGAGGAATGTGACTACAACTTTAGCCCTAAGCCAAGGATACACTAAGGGACAAATGTTCCGCGACACGCTTCTTTTTAAATAGTTCCCATCCTTGCATTTTGTCTTGCTTATAACAAAAGATTAATAATAATGGGTAGAAGTCGGAAAAGATTTTATTTTGTTTTTAGTTTGACACTTGTTGAAACTGACGTCTGTACGTCAGATTCAACAAGTGCCTTCCGAGCTGCGTTCGGAAATGGTCCGGACTGAAAATCAGTGCTGGGTTCAATCTCAGCTTCTACTGAGCTCCGGTGCCTGTTTCATGTACTTTTGCTGCAACACATTTTATTTAGATTATAGATAAACAATTTTAATACTTTCTCTTTAATTTTTTTTTTTTTTTTTACTTTTTTGTTGTTTTGTGTTTGTTTTTTGTATGTACCAACTTTTGTTCTATGTTTTGTATATGTATTTTGTGTTGTATCATAAGTTATGAAATAAATGTTTTATCTATCTATCTATGTAGCGGCGACATGTCAAGCAAAACCAGCCGAATTCGCTTGACATATATGGCGACAACGCGCGACTTGTGTCCGCAGCGCCGACCGATGTTGCCGGACATGTCGACCACAGTCCGGCAACGTCGCACTGCTTCAGCCAACGTCGCTGACGACAGGTGTCGCAGGACATTTGTCCCCTAGTGTGTCCTTGGCATTAATTTATCATCTTTTATGATTCTTGATCATGACACTTTACTATAATAAATGTTGTCACAAAAAGGTTTTTTTATATCCTCGATATTATATCGACTTCATAATAATGTAAACATATCGTCAACCCATTATTGTCCCACTGCTGGGCACGGTTCTTTTCTCGGAATGAGAGAGTATATGCAAAGTCCACCGCGCTGGCCAAGTGCGAATATCTGGACTTCACACACCTACGAGAACTTTTTTTTATAAAACTTTTGGTGTGTAGGTTTCATCACGATGTTTTCCTTCACAGAAAAGCATTGATAATTAATTTCTAATACGTACATAAATCAGTGGTACATGCCTGAGTTTGAACCTCGGACCTCCCGATTGAGAGGGCAAGTTTCAACCATTAGGCTATCACTACTCTAATGATGTAAATAATGTAAATATAGCTTACGTTAAAATATGCACGCAACCAAGCCCGTTGGTGAGGTAGAACAGATCTGACGTGTTGTTCCACGATATCTCGTTCACTTCGAAGTTGAACTGCTCTTCCACTGCCTGGGGAACAAAACATGGTGGTAGGTACAGGAGAATACGTCCCTGTAGTTCCGGGATCAGAATAGGGCTACGGTATCCCCTGCCTGTCGTAAGAGGCGACTAAAAGGGGCTTCCGGGGTTGCAGGCGGCTAGAGTGGGAGCTCGAACCGTTCGGTCAGGCGATCCCGAGAAGGACGGCGGTATATGTGGTCACATACCGTCGTAAAGACTAGACGGGGCGGTGGGCCCAGCCGCCCATCTGGGAGGAGCCCGATGGGGCAACGCGCTCAGAGGATTCTGGTTGCGGTCGGACCGAGTTCCCGGAGTCCTCTTTATAGCGCCGAGGACGGCCACCGGGGGGGGTTTAGTGCGGTAAAAATCCCACATAACCCTGCGTCGCTCCACGGCGTCGGGTACCTTTTGAAGGTTTCCCCCTCGAGAACAAAAAAAAAAAAAAAAGGTACAGGAGAATAACATCTTTAAAGATCGAAGTACCATACGAGCATGAAGTCCACCTGATGGGAAGTGGCATCTGCCGCCTAGACATCTGTAAGCAACCTTATATAGAACAAAGTTCTATCTGAAATCAACCATAGATGTCTGTCCATAGTCTTCGGAAGGACCAACTTCCGAAGACTAAGATGAAAGTTAGCTGGCGTCATCACTCATCACCCTTTTTTTGTGTTTTTTTATCTGACTGAAGTAGCAAATGAGCATGCAGTCCACCTGATGGTAAGTGGTCACAGCCGCCCATAGACATCTGTAATCAACGAAATACAGAACATGGGTTCCATCTGAAGTCAATCACAGATGCGTTGCTATTATGGAGGACTACGATGGCCGCCTCATATAAAAGTGTGCCGGCAACTACACCCTTCCATCGAAACGCAAGAACTGCTTCACGCTAGAAATAGGTATGGCCATTCCACCTCGCGCAAAAACTTCACGTAAGAAATAGGTGTGGCGGTGGTACCTCCGTGTGAGACTAAATTCGTTTTACCATGTTGCAAATATTTTACAAAAGTGAACTGGTGTTTTATTTATTTATTTATTTATTTAAAGTTTTGAAACACCTTAATCTAAGTGTTACAAGTGTGAACTTAATGCCTAATGGCATTCTCTGCCAGTCAACCCTGGGCGACAGCGATAATCTGTGGTAGGTATATAAAAGTAAACAAATTAACAATAATTGAAATAATAAGTATTGCTTAAATTAAATATATACACAAAATATTAATATATAAACAAATAATTTTATGATAAGTAACATATAATTATAACAATATATAATATACATATAATACAGTAAATAAAATAAGGATTGAAATGTTGATAGATGTTTTCACAGGTGGTAGAACCAGTGTAGTTCGACCGAGGAAGTACCACCGCCACACTTATGTCTAGCTTGAAACATAGCTTGAGTTGCGAGGGAAGGATGTGGTTGCCGGCAAATTTTTATATGACGGACCATCATATTCCTCAGGAGTAGCAACGCATCTGTGATTGACTTCAGGTAGAACCCATGTTCTAGTTTAAGTTGCACACCGAAGTCCATATCATAATTACGTGATGTCCCGCCGCCGACAGATATGATACGGGTACATTCTGATCTAGTGGTAATGTAAGAAAAAAATGTGTGCGTGTACTAGTGTACACTCGTAAGAAGTGAAACTTCTTTATGACGTTATTTTTCAAAAAATAATTTACTATATGCAACTTTACAGAAATTGATTAAATAAAGTTAAATTAGATAAAGTTTAATAAAAGGTTTTTACTAAACTTTATCTAATAATCTAATCTATAATAATCTATCTAATATCACGCGTGGTAGGGATAAGAAAAAGATGGCGCGTAACAGAAAAAGATGGCGCGTAACGAAAAATAAAAAAAGATGGCGCGTAACGAAAAAATGTTACACTAAATTTTTTTCCAACCCCGATAAAGAAGTTTCACTTCAAAAATGTAACTGTATTTCTTTACCCCCAAGGCTATAGATAAAATAAAGCCATTTCAATTAATTTCTTACCACTTTATACGTGCGTGCGTCTATGAAGGACACCAAATCCTCCTTGTTGCCCACCGCGATGGTGGCGCCGCTCGGCGACCACGCGATGTTGATGTTCTCGCCCTTGGTCGATATGGTCGCCGCGCATTTGTGGGTCCTGGAAGTCATTTGTGAATGATTACCTTTTATCTGATAAACAACCAGATGATATGTGATTAAAATCTTTGCTTTACACCAGAAATAGGCTTAGCGGTAGTACCTCCCCGGGTGAACTGCACAGGTTCTACCACCTGAAAGAATACTCTCCAGCAATGATGTTGGCCAAACAATACCGTCTTTGGGTGGAATAAATTCCAAAAAGGGTTGGAATCTTACCATGCTTAGAACATACTATTACATGCATTTTATCAATTACCTATTTACATACTCTCAAGGTGGTAGAACCTGTGTAGTTCGACCGGCGAAGTATCACCGTCACATCTATTTCTACTGAGAAGTATTTCTTACGTTTCGATGGAAGGGTGTGGTTGCCGGCACACTTTCACATGAGGCGACCATCATAGTCCTCGGGAGTAGCAACACATCTGGGACTGACTTCAGATGGAACCCATGTTCTGGATGTAGTTGATTACAGATTTCCATGGACGGCAGTGACCACTTACCATCAGATGGACTGCAGGCTTTTTGCTATTTCACTTAAATAAAAAAAAAAGTGTGCGTGTACTAGCGTACATTCGTAAGAAGTGAAACTTCTTTATGACATTATTTTTCAAAAAATAATTTACTATAATTATGCAAATTTACAGAAATTGGTTAAATAAAGTTAAATTAGATAAAGTTTAATAAAAGGCTTTTATTAAACTTTATCTAATAATCTAATCTATAATAATCTATCTAATATCACGCGTGGTAGGGATAAGAAAAAGATGGCGCGTAACAGAAAAAGATGGCGCGTAACGAAAAAATGTTACACTAAATTTTTTTCCAACCCCGATAAAGAAGTTTCACTTCAAAAATCTGTAAGAAAATAATATTAATAAATTAATAGTTAATGTTGATAGTTAATGTTGTTCACCTGACATCCCATATCCTGACAGACTTGTCTCCACTGGCTGTGCTGAGGAGGTCTGGGTGTGACGCGTGCCAGCAGAGCTGATCCACTGAGCCTGTGTGTCCTCGGAATACAAAATCTTGCACCTGGAAAGAACAACTAATTCAAAAAAGGGCAAAACATGTAAATGTATGGCGTATTTTACCAGGGGCGCGTTACAGATGACGCTCACAAAGCCCCAAATGCACAAAACGTCGTTCCACAAGACGACCGCGGTCGTTGTTGTCGCGGCGAATACGTCACTCATGACGTCATGCCTTACGCCCACGCGACACTCACGACAACCCATCTAACAAGGTGGGTCAAAGTGATTGTTCCAGTAGAGAATACGTCAGTAAAGCTCACAAGCTAGTGGAACGACTGTGTGTGGGAAAAACTGTGGTCGTGAGTGTGAACTTTGTGAATGTGTAATGGAACGCACTCTAGGGAGACACAATAAGCAGTTTTAAATTCTTTTCGCTGATACTATAAAAAACTGTTTACCCTGAGTAAAAGTTGTATTAAAATGTACTCTTCAGCGTTCTAAGTAATATTCTAGTAATATTCTAGTCTACCATCAAATTGGTGGCAGATGCCCACATTGTTTGCAGGACATATAACAGACGGTGATGGACATTAAGGTCCCCTTATGGACACTATGTCTGGACAAGAGGACTAAAGGATACTCCAAAGCAGGTGGACTGACCTGAAAAGAACAAGAGTTCTCTGCTGGATACTGAGCGCTCTCAACTGATTGGAGTAGTGTGGGTTAAGAGTGGGTTATGTCAAGGTGTGGAGCACAAAAGTTGAAGATATTAAGTATAATAGTAAAAGTAAAAAATCTTAATGAAGCTCAATGTCTTTTCTACTATAGAGCAAGTATGTGTAGTACATACTTGATGCACTATGCACATGCACTAAAGAGTAAAATTTGAAGGCTCCTGCACAACATGCTGAAAAGTAACTCAAAAATTGCAATTACTACATAATAGTACATTATACTACATTATAGGAACATTACTTGAATCCCGCAGGTTCGCCCGCGTTAACAAAAATCGATTGTCCCGTGGGAATAAGATATTTTCCCACAGTAAGAAGTAGCCTTTATGTTAATCCAGAGCATGAGCTAACTCCCTATAAAATTTTATGAAAATCACTCCAGCCATTTACACGTGAAGAAGTAACAAACATACACACTCACAAACTTTCGCCTTTATAATATTAGTAGAATATAAATAATATAAACATAACCTCAAAAAAAATATGACGATTTTTATTATTGTTCATTAATAATAATACTGTCATTAATTATAACTCGTAGCTTACCAGTCGATTTCTCTCCAGGCTGAATATCGCGACGCTTTTGTCGAACGAACCCGACGCCAACCTGCGACCATCGCACGACCAGCCGACAGAGTGCACTTTGGACGTGTGAGCGATGTATTCACGAACTACGTTGTGCGTCGCGAAGTAGCTCCGCAACTCCGCTAGGCTTTGCTTTGATTCTTTCATGGTGTAAGTTATGTTTTATATTGTAACAACCCGGCTTAGCGCCATCAACGTCTCGGCAACTTTACATTTGACGTTCTGGCCTTCTGGCCTTCTGGCTAATCAAGCAATGCGTTGATAATGACATGACACTTTGACAGTAATGACAATGTCATTATTATTTTTCTGGTCTTGCCTTCTTGCTTTTCAGCCCAAGATTGTTAACTCTCATCATTACATATTTCTTGAACGTTTTTTGTTTGTATTTGTTTTCAATAGGGTTTATTTTTTTTATATTAAAATTATATATTGATATTTGTGTCCGTCAGGATGGCCGGTCACTACCCATATTTTACATCGAAATAGTTACTAAGAGTTGCTACCTAGTTGCTACCAGTTGCTACCAATCTTAAAATAATTGCTACCTTCGTATTTAAAAAAATAAACTGCTTTTTAAGGTGACCGGCCATTCTGACGTCAGGATGGCCGGTCACCATTCCAGTTAGAACAATCTGCGCAAATGATTGGAGTTTTTTTTTTACCAAGAGTTGCTACCAAATTGCTACCTCTTTTATACATCGTAATTGACCTCATAGCTGTTAAGGATAAAAAGATATTACAGATTTAATATTAAACGCCTGTACAACTAAATTAGCAAATCCGAAGTTAAATACAATATTCGTATTTTACACAGGCGCCACTTGCACTTTATATTTATATTAGGGTTGTAACGGAGGTCTCTTAGCGGAGGCCGAGGCGGATGTTTAACATAGGCGGAGATGAAATTTTAAGTAGAAAAAAAGAATAGCATTGATTTATTACAGTAATAGATATAAACCAAAAATAATTCAAACAGATACATTGTACAGTTCTTAGCAAAAATTGAGTAATTACTAATAATAATAAAAAATTACAAACATTTTTTTATGGCATAACAGCTTTGCGGCCTTCCAAACGTTTAATGTAGTCGGTGAGATTCCTCTATAGCCGGGGAGTAAAATACGGCCTGCTCTGCTTGTCGTAAGAGGCGACTTTTGGGGTTGGGTTTGGCTAGAGTGGGAGCTCAAACCGACCAGACAGCTATACCGAAAAGACGACGGCATGTGTGGTTTCATGTCGTCGTAGAAACCGTATGGTGCAGGGGGATGGTGACACGTCCCCAAGAGATCTGCCAGGTGGCACCGGTGCGTTCCTATGTGGACCCCGGGGACCCCTGCAAGCACTGAGGAAAGCCACCGAGGAGGTTTGAGTGGGTAAAAATCCCACATAACCCGGAGTCTTTCCCAAAGCTTTGGTACACCTTTTGAAGGTTGCATTCCCTCACAAAAAAAAGTTCAACCAGCTGCACTAAATAGTAGTTCATCTGGCACTGAACTTCACGACACCAACAAGTAAATGCGAACTATTTAGTTAACGTTATAATTTATATGGCATCTTATATCTCAGGATAAAATCCAGTTGAATCAGTTTTTTTATACTATTCATTAATTCATAATTTTCATATAACAAGGTTTGATAAGCATCAAAAGAAACCTTGTTATATGAAAATTATAAACCTTGTTATATGATAAGCATCAAAAGAAACCTTGTTATATGAAAATTATGAATTAATGAATAGTATAAAAAAACTGATTCAACTGGATTTTATCCTGAGATATAAGATGCCATATAAATTATAACGTTAACTAAATAGTTCGCATTTACTTGTTGGTGTCGTGAAGTTCAGTGCCAGATGAACTACTATTTAGTGCAGCTGGTTGAACTTTTTTTTGTGAGGGAATGCAACCTTCAAAAGGTGTACCAAAGCTTTGGGAAAGACTCCGGGTTATGTGGGATTTTTACCCACTCAAACCTCCTCGGTGGCTTTCCTCAGTGCTTGCAGGGGTCCCCGGGGTCCACATAGGAACGCACCGGTGCCACCTGGCAGATCTCTTGGGGACGTGTCACCATCCCCCTGCACCATACGGTTTCTACGACGACATGAAACCACACATGCCGTCGTCTTTTCGGTATAGCTGTCTGGTCGGTTTGAGCTCCCACTCTAGCCAAACCCAACCCCAAAAGTCGCCTCTTACGACAAGCAGAGCAGGCCGTATTTTACTCCCCGGCTATAGAGGAATCTCACCGACTACATTAAACGTTTGGAAGGCCGCAAAGCTGTTATGCCATAAAAAAATGTTTGTAATTTTTTATTATTATTAGTAATTACTCAATTTTTGCTAAGAACTGTACAATGTATCTGTTTGAATTATTTTTGGTTTATATCTATTACTGTAATAAATCAATGCTATTCTTTTTTTCTACTTAAAATTTCATCTCCGCCTATGTTAAACATCCGCCTCGGCCTCCGCTAAGAGACCTCCGTTACAACCCTAATATAAATATAAAGTGCAAGTGGCGCCTGTGTAAAATACGAATATTGTATTTAACTTCGGATTTGCTAATTTAGTTGTACAGGCGTTTAATATTAAATCTGTAATATCTTTTTATCCTTAACAGCTATGAGGTCAATTACGATGTATAAAAGAGGTAGCAATTTGGTAGCAACTCTTGGTAAAAAAAAAACTCCAATCATTTGCGCAGATTGTTCTAACTGGAATGGTGACCGGCCATCCTGACGTCAGAATGGCCGGTCACCTTAAAAAGCAGTTTATTTTTTTAAATACGAAGGTAGCAATTATTTTAAGATTGGTAGCAACTGGTAGCAACTAGGTAGCAACTCTTAGTAACTATTTCGATGTAAAATATGGGTGGTGACCGGCCATCCTGACGGACACAACGCAGGGCATTCTATTTTATTAGGCAATCGTATGGCTTAACATTTCTTACCTGAGGCATTTCAACTTGGTCCTCCGAGATTAAAATGCATTTGTGGTCAATATCAGTACTTAAAATTATGATAAATAATATACTGAATGCTAATATTTCGCTCCTTTATTTTAAATTATAATATAAATACCACAGTCAATAGTAAAGAGGTAGAGTTTTGCTAGCTGTTCCCTTAGCTTTTCAAAAGTTGTCTATGGACAGTAGTAACCTTTATGAAATATCAATATGTCTCTGGAATTGTCTATGGACAGTAGTAACCTTTATGAAATATCAGTGTCCGTCAGGATGGCCGGTCACTACCCATATTTTACATCGAAATAGTTACTAAGAGTTGCTACCTAGTTGCTACCAGTTGCTACCAATCTTAAAATAATTGCTACCTTCGTATTTAAAAAAATAAACTGCTTTTTAAGGTGACCGGCCATTCTGACGTCAGGATGGCCGGTCACCATTCCAGTTAGAACAATCTGCGCAAATGATTGGAGTTTTTTTTTTACCAAGAGTTGCTACCAAATTGCTACCTTTTTTATACATCGTAATTGACCTCATAGCTGTTAAGGATAAAAAGATATTACAGATTTAATATTAAACGCCTGTACAACTAAATTAGCAAATTAGCAACTAAAGTGCAAGTGGCGCCTGTGTAAAATACGAATATTGTATTTAACTTCGGATTTGCTAATTTAGTTGTACAGGCGTTTAATATTAAATCTGTAATATCTTTTTATCCTTAACAGCTATGAGGTCAATTACGATGTATAAAAAAGGTAGCAATTTGGTAGCAACTCTTGGTAAAAAAAAAACTCCAATCATTTGCGCAGATTGTTCTAACTGGAATGGTGACCGGCCATCCTGACGTCAGAATGGCCGGTCACCTTAAAAAGCAGTTTATTTTTTTAAATACGAAGGTAGCAATTATTTTAAGATTGGTAGCAACTGGTAGCAACTAGGTAGCAACTCTTAGTAACTATTTCGATGTAAAATATGGGTAGTGACCGGCCATCCTGACGGACACCCTGCGTTATATTCATTAAACCTACGTATAATAGGTAATAAGTGATAAGTAACATGCAAAATGATAACTGGACATTCGCGAATGCGAATATTTAAAAACATACGAATATTCGTTATCACTAACGGATACGTCCACTTTTTACTGCTACCCACCGTTCCGCTCATTATGGCTACTCAACGCAGGCGACGTAACCGTAACGTTAACTTCCGTACTTCATGTACAGTCAGCAGCAAATAGTTAGAGGCATTCAAACTGTCCACATTGTTAGATACAACCAAAGTGCTCAATAATATCGGCACAACCTACGTGTTCTAATTGTTCACAACATCATAAACTTCCAAATGACAGAACATTCTTAAATTCATAATGAACCAGTCAAATTGTCACAATTAAAGCATCTGTTACGACACCAGCGGTAACCTAGCAACGAGACTGTTCGTAAATATAGGTAAATTTTATAATATTATACCTTATGTTGCGGATATAAGGTTCCTGATCACTTACGGTATAAGACATGGTAACAATGACTCTTCTCTTCTCTCTTTTTTATATTAACAACTATCCTTTTCATATCTTGCAATGACGTCATTGACTGTCATTGTCATAGAATCGGTCTAGGGGAACAAGAGGCATGATAAGACAAGACGAGAGGACGGACGAGTAAGATGGGTCATGCCCACATACCAGAAACTAAACGCTTTTGCAAGATAGTGCTGCAGCCCATCAGAAGCTGCTTTCAAACAATACTCAATAGACCATGACAGTTGATTTACAATCAAATTTAGTTTAAGTGCATAATTGATATAATATTTTTTTATCCTTAATAACTACAGAATCAAGTAAGAAATAGTATTGAATTGATGATTATTTTCTCCTTTATTTTACGTTTTCCTTGAAGTTGATAGGCAATTTTAACACTGCTTTAGTCTTACCGTTATTTTTTATTTTCTTTTAACATAGTAATTGGGGCAAGATGCGAAATGTCACGGGGCACAATGGGATACACCATTATATTGCATTCTAATAATTCCATCGACAGAGTATCTCATCCGGGCTCAATTGCGTCAAGTGTTGTTAATGTTCAGTATATGGAAACATACCCATATATTGCACCTGAAATACTTACCACGTCAAGTTCTACAAACCTACCCTCGTCAAGAAAAAGAAGGCCTAAGTCCGTTCATAACACACTTGAAAAAGAACAAGTTCAATTGATTGATTCTTCTTCCTGTTCTCTCCGGAAATAAACGTTTGCCAGTGACACTATCTGATGCTGATTCACCACAACAACATTGTTCACAATTATTTGACGTGCAAAAAAGAAGTTCCTCAGAAATTCGTTTTCACATACGAGCTTAAAGTTATTCGATCGTTACTAGCAAGGATGTTCAAAGGGTTTCAAAGGATGTATATTAAAAAAATTAAAGACCGATGTATATTTTTTACAAACAATATATTTTAGCTAAAATATAATAGTTTTTCTGTTACTTCTATGGTTTTCTCATTTTTAAACTGATGAAAAGTATCTTCATTAAATTTTAAAATCTTAAATGAGATAAACATATGACAATATTATCATTGCTCGCACAGTAAGTGATCCTTACAATATATTCGCAACATAAAGTTTAATATTTTAAAATGTACCTATATTTACAAACAGTCTCGTTGCTAGGTTACCACTGACGCCGGAACATTTGTGACAATTTGGGTGGTAATAACATTATGAGTTTATGAACGTCCTGACATTTGGGAGTTTAAGATGTTGTCAACAATTAGAAACGTAGGTTGTGCCGATATTATTGAACACTTTGATTGTATCTAACAATATGGACACTTTGAACGCCACTAACTATGTGCTGCTGACTGTACTTAGCACTCACTCACTTAGCACGCTAGTCAATACCTATTGACCTCTGTTAAATACGACTGTACACCTGTACAGTCGTATTTAACAGAGGTCAGCTACATTATTATATTGTAATTCAAAAAGTAGAACATTTATTTATTAATATCAGTAACATTCCACACAATTATTGTTCTTGGATATATTCTCTACGCCAAACCTTCAGTTGAGTTAAGAAGTAAAACATAGGGGTGAGCCACACAGCGTATATAAAGAATATATGAAGAACTTTCTCCTGAAACAAAAACAAATAACAATATTAAAAATATAAATACTGTTGTTGAATTTTTTAATGCTTGTAATTATATCATTATTCATAATTATATTATTGTTTATTGCACATAAACGTAATACGGTATTGGCAGATGCATGGAAATAATTAGTAAGATATTCCCGTGGTTTCACCCATATCGGTCAGGTCTACGCGGTAATGAGTATCTCATTTGTTCATCCAGGCCATATACTATGTGTGCCATCGAAATCCGACCGATAGTTTTTCGTAAAGAAGTAACAAAAAGACAAATTCGCACAACCCGCAGGAATAACCTAGCATCGTCAACCCATTATTGTCCTACTGCTGAGCACGTGTCTTTTCTCGGAATAAGTTTTTTAGGTCATAGTCTAGCGCGCTGGCCAAGTGCAAATTGGTGGACTTTACACACCTCTACTGATCTCTAGAGAGGGCAAGTTTAACCATTAGGCTATCACTGCTCTATACGAATAACCTATTAGAAATGTTAACATGGTCTAGTCTTACCCCATACGAACACGGCACTCTGGGTGGAGTTGATATTACTATACCCACTTGAGCCCAAGTCCTTTTTGGTGGACAGAACTTAGGCTGGACAGTTCTATTTAACAATCGTAACACACTTCTCCCCAACATTTCGAAAAATCTTTAGCAATATCTGTTACTTCAATACCGTCCAGAATATTAATGACAAATGCTATCTTTTCACGGAAAATGTCAAGTTCGAAATTCATTTCATTTCATGTCGTTATTTCAGCCAGGTTTTATTGAAGCAGATAAAATTTCTGTTAAATATCTCAGAAAAAAAACTATTAATCGTATCAATTACCGTGGTAATAAAATAAGTATATTTTAATATAAGATAATCATGTGAAGATTGTTAATCATTGCAAAAGGTAGGTAACCGCTGGATTCAGATGGCTCAGGACCGGTCGAATTGGCGCAGATTAGGAGAGGCCTATGTCCTCTGCAGTGGACTTTCAAAGGCTGATGGATGGATGGATGGATGGATGCTGTGAAGATACTGTCGCCTTGTGTTTACAAGCCGCTCACCGCAAAGGTGTATATTCCCCTTACCTTTCTCTCTGGCTCTCTCGCTTTAAAGCAACTTGGATGTGCTGGCTGTTTCGGATGTGGTTATAGGTGGTGTGAACCAGTGGTCCCTCCCCGTTTGAACTAACGGGGGAGGGGGGGACAGTCACTTATTTTCAGCGTGAATCAATGAAGGGTGTGGCTGTCAGCACATTTATATGAGGCGACAAGCCGCCCATGAACACATGTAAGCAATTTCATAGAGTATAGGTTATATCTAAAGTCAATTACAGATGTGTTGCTATTCCCAAGGACTAAGATAATCGCCTCATACGAAACTAGATCCTTTGCACTGAAACGCAATAACCGCTTCGCCCTATAAATAGGTGTGTGTGTGTGTAGAGAAAACTTTTAAACAGTCTACCTAATGATAAGGGGCGACTGCCTCGCATGGACATCTGTAAGCATCTTCATATAGAATAGGGGTTATATATATTATCTGAAGTCAATTATGCGATGCGTTGCGTTGCGATGCGTTGTTACCTCCGGGGCCTAAGACGGTCGCCTCATATAAATGAGCCGGCAACCACACCCTTCCACCGAAACGCAAGAACTGCTTGACGCTAAAAAGTGCGGCGGTTGTACCTCCCCGTCGAACATAACTTTCACCACCTCGTAAAAGCCGGGTAAAGTACATACATAGAAATAAAACAATCATTCTATATCGGAGTCAATTTATTACGAATACGCATATTAAATAATAATATTTGCATCAAAATACTGCAATAACGACTAACAGTATCAAGAAAGCTTTACATAACCTAACACTACCTACCCGCTTGCCAATGGGACCTTGTAGTAGGGGAGCCCAAGAGGGGATTTTGGGACATACTCGAGCGCGGCAGATTATTATGAAGTAAGATACTTTATATATTGATAAGTACCTCCAGCCAGTATGCGGCCTTAGCATAGGTGGGTACTCCCAGGGGAACTTAGTAACCCTCCCACCCCCTTAGGTGACGCTCAAATCGTCAGATTAGCAAATTGGACACATCTCAGGTTCTAATTCACCTCCGCTTATCCTAATCTGGCGCGCTTGAGTGAGTCAAGACGTCGTACTTATTATGCAACTTTGTTAACCTCCTACCCCCCAAGGATACACTTAAATCGTCAGAATAGCAAATTAGACATATTTTAGGGTGTAATTAACCTCACTTTGCGCTAACATGATGCATTCGAGTAATTCCATATCATAGATTATTTAAAAAAAAATTGAAACTCTGTAGACGCTTATCCCACCACTCAACGAGAAAACATAGGACCACTTATCCTTCCTATCATTTAATCTACCAAACCTAATAAGTTTCCGCGACGCTCGAGTAACTCCACATTTAGCATCCTGGGCTCCCCTACTATTGGGAAGGATCAGTGGCTTAACATTGGCATGTGGGTGTATATACAACGCCTCACTTAGAATATAAATACAAATTATCTCAATACACTTAGTCGAAAATGCATCAATGAGTATGATACAGGTATGGAGTAGTGTGCAACGCGTAGGACTTAGCGAAGCTTATTTTTGGTGGGATCTTGTTGTTGGGAGTCCATACTGTTTGACATGATCCCAACAAAAATAGAGGAGACATGATTTTTGTTCTGTAAAAAAAGACAAACCTAAGTTGCCACAAATGCTATTTTGGCGCTTTAGCATTATTTCCTTTCCACTGACGATATTGTTTTAACCCGCAATGCAAAAAGAGGTAATAAGTTTGATTTGCTTCGAAACGGGTGAACCGATTTGAATGCGGTTATTTTGTTAGAAAGCTGTTTTATTAATACTAACTTATTTCCGCAGCTCGTTTTGACCACGTTAGCCACGGTAATGAAAATCCCATCACTACATAGTATAAAACAAAGTCGCTTCCCACTGTCTGTCCCTATGTATGATAAAATCTTCACAACTACGCTACGGATTTTAATGCAGTTTTTTTAATAGAGTGATTCAAGACGAAGGTTTTTCAAGACGAAAAATGTATTTAAAAAATATATCGATGTTTACTAGATTTTAAGTAAACAATGTAGTTACTTGTAGTAAGGACTACACTTAAAACGATTGTAAATGCATTAAAAATTGTACATAAAAGTAAATGCTACATTGTCAGTAATAAATGTTAATAATATCTTAAATAAATGATATTAAACCAGTCTGGACATTAATAAATACTGTTCAATCCTTACTACCATGAAGCTACGTAAAGAAAAACATTTTTTTGTTAGAAGAAGTAAAAAAAAACTTCAATTAAAATCTGTAAAAAATATCAAATAACATATTAATATCATGAACATAAATCTTACGCGTTGCACATAATAATAATCTACATAATACAATAAAGTCATACAAAAATTCGGCGACGAGTGCTATTTGTTTGTCTAACATCCTCTAAACTCTGTACAGAGCTCCCAGACTTCCATATAAGCCTATTGCTTATATTATTCAGTATTGGACGATCGAATTTGGAGATTATTTTAAAAGCTTTCTCTTATTTTAAGAGACAATTGACTTAAAATAGTAAACACCAACTTTAAAATCATAATATAAATGTAATTGTATGTATTAAAATAAAAGTTAAATAATATCATGGAGCAGTGATAGCCTCCCGATTGAGAGAGCAAGTTTCAACAATTAAACTTGCCCTCTCAATCGGGAGGTCCGAGGTTCAAACCCAGGCACGAATCACTGATTTATGTGCGTATTAGAAAATAATTATCACTGCTTTTCAGTAAAGGAAAACATCGTGAGAGAGAGAAGAAGTTCTCGGAGGTGTATGAAGTCCACCAATGCGCACTTGGCAAGCGCGGTGGACTATGGCCTAAAACTCTCATTCCGAGAGAAGACCCGTACCCAGCAGTGCGACAATAATGGGTTGTACCCCAATATCATGGTCACCATCTCCTGTGGACATTGAGCGTCGCCTGCCAAGAGTCTACCCTAGCGGGGGAAGGGCGTATTTACTGTCCTCTCTCCCCCTTCGGCAACGCTAATGCCTGTAGAGTGGGTTAGTAAATAGAGAACATAAATGTATATATTTTTTGGAAAAATCAAAACCAACATAAATAATATCAAGTGAACTGAGCTTCAGACTGAGTTTGAGAGTAATTTCGATGAATTGAAACGAAAATTTAATCTCTTGAAACAGTTTTTAGTAACGGCTTTTTGTACCCTGTGTAGTCAAAAATCCTTTTTAATTGATACCTACAGCCCTCCCTATATATTGAAATAATCCCCCTTGGATTATAATATTCGTTCCGGCATCTTAGTTCATCCGCCATATTGGATGTAGAATGACATCAATAAGTCAATCATATACTCACAGCTAAATAAAACATGCATGCAAAATTTCAACCAATCGATTAGGGTTATCTAATTAAAACTACAATGCAAGATTTGACGCGTACTTATCAAAAAGGCAAGTAATAAAAGCTTCCAAAAATAACTTCCAAATTCCATCCCCCATTCCGAGGGCTGAACACCCTTACATCGTAGGAACTCTACCACTGCCCCCCGCTCGCACGTTCCGAGCGAAACGTAACGTTATTCAAATTCATTAATATACATGTTTATAAATTTACAAAAACTAATCGCTACGGCGGTCTGAATTCGGAATGGACATAGTTCGCTGCACGTGCGAGCGAGACAACAGACTGTCTTGTGCGAGAAACATTCGGCGGTGAATACAGCTTTGTATACAGAAAACATACTTTCCAACTAAATTAATACGAAAAAATCAGTGTACATACATAAAAAAGTTGATAAAAAGGCCGTATGTTTACAAAAAAGTCCGAATGACACCATTTTTAAATTTAATGTTGCCACTATAATCCCTATGAAGTATAAAAGAGTTGCCAACATTAGAATCTTTGCAATTTTTTTTCTTTGTTTATAAGAAGTCAATGGAGTCTGTATTGATTAGTATGTGGCCACTGCCGCCCATGGACTGTAATACTTCACATACAGGGGCGGCTCTAGCTCGTGTAGCGCCCGTGTGCAATAAAACCCTGGCGCCCCCTAGACCTTACAAACTGGTAGCATTTGTGACACCCCTCACTCAAACAATAGTTCCAAAATTACATGTGACAAATTGACAATACAAAATCTCTCCACCCCTTGTCACACTTTATGACCCTTAACGTGTAACGTTATTTATGGATGGCCCCTAAGACAGAAATCGGTCTTGCGGTGGGACCTTCAAAAATATATCGTCGGGTGACAAGAAAACTTATCTACAAAATTGTATAACCCCGATTTTTTAACTTAATACACTATTCTTTAACAATACTTTATTATTACGTAAATAATATATGGATACAATAACCTGTACGATATTTTATTTAATAATATAACTTCAAGACATTTCATACAAATGAAATTTTCGGATCAAAATATTATTTAATGCTAATAACTTCATGTTGCATTATACTGTAGTTAGCGAGTTTTTTCTGTCACCCGACGATATATTAACACATGATTATATTTTATGGCAACAAAACAAAGAAGCTAAGAAAAATCATTAATATCAGTTCAAAAGTACAGAAATCTGTATACAAAGTCCTTGAAACTTTATTACGATAATCCTTACATAGAAACATCGCTCCAACGGCTTTACCGAGAACCATTGGTAATCAAAAATATCAATAAAAGTACAATTGATATACAAAAACCTTACACTTCTTTTCAAATCTCCATACATAATAATTTGTTCTAATGAAGACAAGAAAAATAAATTTGCACTAATTTTGAGTTCAACGAGAAGTTGTTTTTGAGCGCACGGAACTAGTTCTATTCGTTCTTTCGATAGACAAAGAGAAATAATACAGATTTATCTTTTTAAATACAGTTAAAAGCTCCTCATTCGCGGGGGTTGTTCCACCTCTATGTCGCGAATAAATAACGATTTATTTTAAAAATAAATAACGCTTTCTACAATCATAGTGCCACACTAGGATTTTCTCCTGTATCGTAGGTGCCATGAACACACAAGACGCTAGACAAACACCCAGGACCCAGAACATGAATCTCAACTCATCGTTCAGATGCCTGTCTGGCTGGGAATCGAACCCGGAACCCATTGCGCGTCAGACCGGTATGGTAACTCCGCCACTCTGGTGTCAATAAGAAAAACGCGAATGAGCAGTACTCCGAAAAAGACGCACAAATAGACAGCGCCAAATCTTTTTACTTGTACCGAGCTACATACATGAAGATTTTTTAACGGTGGTACAAAAAATTTGAATTTTCTAACCCGTGATTACTGAAACCGCGAATAAGGAACTTTTACAGTATTTTGAGTATCGCAAGGCGTGTATGAGGTTTACTTGTATACCAATATAGGAGTACACATCAAAATGCAATATTCAATACTTAAATCTAATACAATACAGAAGAAATCCAACTTTTAACTGGCAATGTACATAATGTCGGAGTAACATAGATTTTTTTGTGCAATTTCTTTACATTTTTCCGAGACGGTGAATGTAGTGAAAATGAGTATAAGTCTGATTTTTTCAAAATTGACTTTTTGTAACGAAATATTAGAAAAAACTATATATCTTATATATATAGAACATTGCTTTTCTGAACATTTTTCTAAAGTGATTTAAAAACGGAGATTTGAAAGATATGCTTAAATTTATTAGAATAAATCGAATTGGCAAAATTAGACTCTTTTTCACTAGGACATAGATATGAGGTTACATTTTTACAGCACTCATCGACATATACACTATATAACAAATAATTCGGACATATAAAATGTTATATAGCGTTTTATATTTTTTATAAGACAGAGGGCGCTTTAAGATACATTAACTCTTTAATATCAAATGTTGAGGAATTTTTTATTAATAATATCAAGCATGAAAGTATAATTTTTGATTGAAATTATATATTTAAATATATGTCTATGGAAAAAGCAAACTTGTATAAAACAGCACCATTTGTAATAATTTCATACTGAACTTTAAATTGAATGATTCGACGACATATTTCAATCAAAAATCATCATTCACTTATCCACTTTTTATTATCGTAATTTATAAAATGTGACAAATTTACTATTTTGATATTCAGTGTACCAACATTATATGTACAGTCACGAGCAATAAGATGTGACTATGGAAGATTGGCAAAAGTATCTGACTTAAGAAGTTCAATAATATCTGACTACACGAACGCAGCAAAAATATCTGACATTGAAAGGCAGCATTATGCAGTAGCGTCAAAATTATGTAGATGAACGTCAAATCACATAATTTTGACCCTACTGCATTATGCTGCCTATCAATGTCAGATATTTCTGCTGCGTTACACGAACGCAGCAATATTATTGAACTCTTTCTTGGGTCAGATACTTTTGCCAATCTTCCATAGTCAAATCTTATTGTTCGTGACTGTACATGCAAAATAAGAAAAAAAAATAAAAGATTTTTTTTTTAAATTTCAACCCCTTGTGCATATAAAAGTCAAATATTAATTAGTTTATTGAGCAGAGAAACAAAAGTTATTTGATGAAATACAAAATTATCACATAACACAGGTGTTTTCAATTTCGCCCACGTGAATAAAAAGAACCCTTTCGCATAATATAGCTTTGTATATATAAAAAATACGATCCGTTCAGTAATTTCAGAGATTATCAGTAACAAAAAAATCCTGCACTTTATATTTTTTATACAAAAAAGATAATTCCTGAATTGCGTATCTGCATCTTAACACCACAAACGAGAAAATAGAAAATATTTTACAATAGAAATTACAATTACATACACATATTTAGAGCATTCACATTACTTCGATTCCCCATTATTGCTCGACAGTACTGTACCTCAGTACATAATTATATTCCGCGCGAATGATGCGACTCGAGTAGTGTTTTTACTCGAGTCATTCGAATGAATTTGTCAAACTCGTACTCGATTGTAAAATCGTATCACTCGAGTATCTATGCACTCGAGTTACTGACTCAACTCGGCGCACCGAATTGATTTTTTTGTTGCCACTAGGGGTGCAAAGATCACAAAGCGCACGCTCACAACCGCAGTTTTTCCCGTTCCATTAGCTTGCGAGATTTACTGACGTATTCTCTACTGGAACGATCACTTTGACCCACCTTGTTAGATGGGTGGTCGTGAGCGTCGCGTGGGCGTAAGTCATGACGTCATGAGTGACGTATTCGCCGCGACCGCAAAGACCGCGGTCGTCTTGTGGAACGACGTTTTGGGCGTTTGGGGCATTGTGATCGCGTTCTGGAACGCGCCCTAAATGTCCTTGACGACATTATTTTTATCTATGCTATGCCAGCCGTTTTTATAAACCAAAATTAGTGTAATTTTGAATTTCTCAAAATTGATATTGTTAATCTACGTATAGGCGTTTATTAATAAACTTGTTACTAAAGAATCTCACTCGAATTGCAAACTTAACTCGACTAGGATTTCACTGTACAACTCGAGTGATGTGGTAAAATTATTCGAATGACTCGAGTCACAAAATTGTCGCATCATTATTCTGCGCTACCTAGACACTTGTTCAAAATTATATGTAACTATTTATTGCATTGCTTTATGTAACAAAATATATTTAATGCATCTATAATAGATTTACTATGACTTACATTTCTTCCTCTCGCTTGTTTGACCGAGAACATCAACTATATGCTATGTATTCTCTCAATAGTCCATTATCATTATATATAACATCTAGCTGAATTACCCGTGCTTTTACGGGACAAAAATGTCACAAAATGTCATCTTTAAATAGTCTCAACTGAAAAAGCCTTAGACTGACTAGTTAAATAAGCAACATCAGAAGTTAATAACATTTCTTCCATTAATTTGCACGATTTATAAAGTAAAACTATTAATAACTAGCTTATTCCCGTAGTTTTGCTCGTTTTGATTACGTCTACATGGTAATGAGTATCCCACGTGTTAACCCATATCATAAACAAGTGTGCGAAATTTCAGCGACATACGATCTGTAGTTTTTACGTGAGACAAACATCCGCACAAACTTTCGCATCTATAGTAATATTAAGATTCGCAAACTTTTAAAAAATGTTTCAAGTTCCCCTGTCTTTCCGTGAAACGTTTTAAATATAAACAAAAGTTTGTATAAACATACAGAAAACTTAACTTCGGCTATATATATCAGTTTTTATAGGTGCGTACATACTATATTCCAAAAGATGTCATAAAATATAATCAAATAACATGTTTTATAAATGTGGACGACATGTTACAAAAACATGTTATATAGCATATTATTAATTTGTGCAACATATTATATAACTCTTGCGCATGAAGAATGAACCTTTTGGGCGAACCCAGCATTTAGGTTTTGTGGTAGCTGCTGAAGCGACTATTATACCTACTTAGTTAAAAGTACTCGTCACTCGTCGCAACGGTCGAAGTTCGGCCGTAATTTAAATTAAAAAATTGTCCAAAGTAGTAAAAATATTTCTCAAATTCAAATAAAATGTAATAATTTTCAAATAAATTTGAACGCACCCGTTAAAAATAAAGAGGTTTAATTAGTTGAGCCGCATTTAATAGCAATACCGGGTATTTTGACAAAGACTCTAACATTTCTGACGTTATGTGTTTTCATAGTAAGACATTGAATGTTCTATTTCGTATGTTATGTGTTTGTGACAAATGCTCGGTAGTGTGTGTAATGTGTTTTAGTTGATTTTATGTATGTATAAATCCATATTATGTTTTCAAATAATATGCATTATTTGAAAAATATATTAACATTTTGCACTCCTTCTCTAGGTCCACTATAACCGTGCAAAATTTCATTCTGTCCGCGGCATATTACTTAAAAATACATCACAAGTTTTTGCTTCACGTATTAATATATAGATAATAGTCGCTTCAGCAGATACCAAATCATCTTCTCGTGTCGACATTCTGAACAGCACTGCAGTACTGACTCGTATTGCCTTGTTTTATAAAACTGTTATATTACAATGTTATTTTAATGTGTACGTGTTATATATTTCATTGTTATACAACAATGTTAGATAATGTGGACGTGTAATATAACAGATGTTATAAAACATGTTAATCTGTACGCACCCTAATAGCCATTGGATTTTAAAATTCTGAACTAGTGACAATTGATTAAAGACTGTTTTTAAATCAGTATCAAAAAATCATCATACCCTTTACTTTAAATACTTATATAAAAAGTTTCCAAATTGTTATAATAAAAAAAAGTTTTGAGTGTATTAATAATAATATCAACACCATTCAAGTATATTAATAAAAGTCTGTAACAATAAGCTCCCGATGGAATATATTTATCATAAAAAATTGGGAATATATATTTATTAAATATATAAGCGGCGATTACTGAGTGGAACTATCTCGCTACATGCCAACTTTATATATAACGCTAATGTTTACTCTCATCGAGCGTTAATAATTCAGTAACATGAAATTTTTGAAAATTTAAATTTTACACAGGCACAATGCAATCCAATTCGCACTAGGCCAGCGCGGTGGACTATGGCCTAAAACTCTCATTCTGAGAGAAGACCCGTGTCCAGCAGTGAGACAATAATGGGTTGGCACCACAATGAAATCTATTTAGAAACTTAAAAAAAATCAAGTTATTTTCTTAAACACGACAACTTGACACATCCATCGGGGGCTGAGAATATACGCAAGTAATATTTAACAAATGCATTTTTATTCTGTACATCTTAGATTTGAGCTTAATAAAATATAATAATACGTATAGGAATTCGTCAGTCGATAAATAAATAGTAAATTCGGAACGTTATGACACTTTTCAAAGTCAAAAAATGTATTGAAGGGTTTGCAGTGAATAGGTACATACTTAGATTTATTCAGAGGTTTTACTGTTTTGGGCATACAAAAAAAATGTAAGTTCCCTCGTAAAAGACACCGCCAACCAATTGACTTAGAAGAAATAGAAACAGTTTATTTGCACAGAACAGGTACATATAAATACATATATTTTATTTGACTATAGTAGCAAACGAGCATGCAGTCCACGAGATGGTAAGTGGTCACTGCCGCCCATGGACATTGGTAAGCAGCTTCACATATAATATGGAATCTATCTGAAGTCAATCACAGATGCGTTGCTACCGTGGACTAAGATGGCCGCCTTATATAAAAGGCAACCACACCGTTCCACGTGTATTGCGTGCGTTTCCTGCTTCAAATTTGTAAAAATACCCAGAGAGCGGTTAATCTATTTGGCAATCGATTTTGCAATTCTAATAGGGAGGAGGATTTTTACCTGGCTATCCCGTTTGGCGATGCCTATGCCCCCATAAACCCACACAATACCACTACAACTTGGTAAATTTAGTTTAGTTCATATTCTTTACTGTATTTTTAACTAGCTGAACCCCGCAGCTTCGGCCACTTTAAAAAAATCGATGTATCGATTGTCCCGTGGGAGTAAGATTTTCCCACAGTAAAAAGTAGCCTATATGTTAATCCAGAGTGTCAGCTAACTCCCTACCAAATTTTATAAAATACGCTCCAGCCGCTTAGAGGTGACGAAGTAACAAACTTACACACTCACAAACTTTCGCCTTTATAATATTATATATAGTATAGTTTTACTACCAATTTTGCAAAAATAGCCAATACCCATATGTAGTGGTAACATTAGTTAATTTATTTTGGACACTGCTTTACATTTTTTAACCTCCATTAAAAATATTTCAATCAATAAATCCTTGTAGCACCATAAACAAATCAAAAGATTTTTATCTTTTTTGAACGTTTATTTTGACTTTGAAAAACATCACGACAAAAACATACTTTATATAAATTATTTGTTCATGTTCTAATACTTTGCGCAATCTTTATGTAATAATATCATTCACAATAAGTTTCAGGGTTGCCAAGTTAGGGGTTTTTTCCCCAAATTTAGGGGACAAAAAGGTAGGATGAGGTTTTTTAGGGGTGTTCTATTTCTATCAACATATAGGTGTTTTTAAAGGGAAACCTCTCGCGCCAGGTTATATGATCATGCCTGACGAAAAAAAATGGTCATGCACTATACCCGATGACCTTTTTTTACGAATCAGAAATACGGGAGGTTGCCAGGACTTCCAATTCATTGTGGGGATTTTAGGGGTTTTTCTATGGGGGCTTTAAGGGGGATATATTTTGGCGGCGGGAGATCTCCCGCCAGGCGAGGTGATCATGCCTGGGGAGCGGCCGTGCTCCGACAGTCGTTGTTCGGAACTTGTATATATGCAGGATTCTGAGAATACTTCGATAGCGTGTTTCAGAATACTAGTAGCGCCATATCTTGATAAATTGCGGGAGGTCGCCACAATATTTTTGAAAGTTGGTAACCCTGATGTTTTAGCGATTCTAAAAATCGTATAACAATAAATAATCCCAAGATTAAGTGTAACTACAGTGATGCTTAAAATAGAAGATAAAAATATATTTTCAACTTTTATTATTACTTTTTATTATTTCAAGATTTAGATAACAATTACCGACGAATAGACGAAAACACGAGTATCTAGACAAGTTATATTCGTGCGCAGTGTTTACATACTTGTCATTATTTGGCAAGCTTTCGTTCGCGAGTATGTTATTGCAATGCAATTTGACTTTTGCAATTTGGCTTTCGACTTTGGGATATAATCATCGATATAGTAATACACTAGATACACAGTCTCGAACAATGACACCTTAAACTGTCGTCAAATGTACGTAGTTATTTATAGATGGTCATAACGACCATATATTTTTGCAATACAACCTTACGTCCATGATATAAAGTTGTATTTACAACGCTTTAGGCATAAAGCAATAAAATTTTACAACTTGAAATGAGCGCTTAATTTTGAAATTGAGCGCTGTTTTTCATCGGACAGTTTTGAGACGCTGAATGTGTATCTTGGGTTTTTCTATATCGATGTTTAACATACATTACATCATGAGATATAATATCTTATTGCTCGTCATACATTTTGTAAGGGATGTATTGTAGCAGTGTGAACGGTCTGGTACAAAATGTATGACGAATGATAAAATATTATATGTCAATATGTAATTTATATCGTATAATATCCTATAGTGGAAAGCTGGCTTTATACATAATAATAAATTCGAATGCCAATTTGACTCATTTCGATATTTTTTATCATTCATCTATAAATAAGGTTATATCAGACAATTAAATACCCTTCCATTTAATCATTTCCTTCTTTCCAAAAAAAACAACAGAAAATATAAAGGCAGAACTTCAACCTACTCGTTTTTATCAAATCGTTCAAAATCCACAAAGCTTTAAACGTTACACCACACATTAAGAAAAAACGCGAGGAAAAATCCGCAGTGTGGCAACACCTTAACAAGACCGTAAGAAACGCTTATAATATTGACTGAGAACTCTTAACTTTACAATATAATGCCATCCCACACTAACGATTACGTACGTATATTTTTCAAAACTAGCATAAAAGTTACCATTTCCATTCAATAAATTACATCATCTAGCGATTATTACTAAACATGATTTATTTAACTAATTTTTCATTTTTCACAACTCTCGGTAGTTATTTTGTGCTTGTACAGTTACTTTTTTTTATTTTACATTGATTTTAGTTTTAATTTAATACGTATAAGTCTTTAAAATTATGTAACCTAGTCGTCAGAAGAGTAAGCCTATTTGAACATGTGTCATCTAAGTATGTATGTCACAAATGTATTGATAAAGACCAAACTTTGTCGTAAAGTGTAATTCTTATATTTGTACCTAACGATAAGGCAGACGGGCCACTTGGTGTAAAGTGGCCACAGTCGCCAATAGGCATTTGCAATAACAGAGGAGTCGCCAATGCAACGCCGGCTTTGAAGGCTCTTTATATAATATAATAATAAAACATTATAATTATTTATCGCGTTAGAAAAGAAATATCACCCGGAGGGGGGGGGGGGTTAGTGCGGTATGAATCCCACATAACCCGCGTCGTTCCCTCGGCGTCGGGTACCTTTTGAAGGTTTCCCCCTCGAAAAAAAAAGGTACAGATTGCTCAAAAGATAGCAACTAAATAAATGCGTTCGTCTGGCATCCAAACACAATTTCTACCTGGCAGAATTTATACGACTCACAAAATTACGCCCGTTTGGCCTCACCCTAAGCCATATATAATAATATAATTGATAAATTGCTTAATGCTGACATATGTTCAAATGGGCATATTATCTTGTGATAATAATAGCACTTAACAGTAATGATAGAAATTAAGAATCTATAAAAACCATTTTATTTTGTGAAAAAATAATGAGAATACAATTGGTGTTTGAGTCATAAATTGATAAATCAACTTGTTTTAAAAAAATAATGCACCTTAAGAATATTCATTATAAAGAGATATTTAAAAAAATCATATCATTTGGCGTTTAATTATTTTAATACGTATAAAATAGAACGCGGTCGCCATTAGTAAAAGCATTACGAATTTTTTCAAAAATTACAAATTTTATTACAATTTCCTTAACCATTGTAATTACGCAAAAGGCTCGTTAATTTACGTCATAATTTATATAACTTTTAAATCCTCACATCTTTGATACACGTCGCATTATAATGGGGGATAGGTTCCCCGAGTAGCGAATATCTGATAGTTCCAATATCCTTTTGATTATTGTAAACAATATTAACATGTGTCATCGTTTCATTCGTATTAACCAGTTATTGTTACGCGACATTTTCTACAATATTTGAATTTGGAATTGATAAATGGATTTGGAATTGATAATTCACACTCTTGTAACGTAATACAGATTGTATTGAGCACGGCGAAAATATAATGGACTAAATAAAACATATATTATTCGTATATTAATCTGATACTTTATCTGATTATTCAGGCTGATAAATGTCAGCGTATTAACCAGTTATTGTTACGTGGCATATTCTACAATATTTGAATTTGAATTTGATAAATGGATTTGGAATTGATAATTCGCACTCTTGTATATCCATTGTGTCGAACATGTTCTGTGACACAAAGTCCAATCTTACGATGTGAATTGGCTAATGATACGTGGTATATAAAATAAATGCCATTTTATTTTGAATCTGATAAATAGATCCTGATAGTTTCTGTAGTTGAAAGACTGAGTAATTTAATCTTATAATCCTTTTTGACCATTCCCGAGCTGATAAATATATTTTCATACTTATTCAGTGTTGATGGATTTAATTTACATAAACTTTAAAAATACTTATAAATATTTATAAATGTTTAATGATTTAAAAAAAATTACCAAGCGTATCAATAAACTATAGTTACGTGCATATTAATCAAATTAACCGATTTTGATAGGTTTAAGAGTTGATAAAAATAATTCTTGTTAAACTAGTGCATTGATTCACATATCCATAGTATTATCAGCCATATGGCAAATTCAATAAAATCGTTTTGAATTTAAATCTGATAAATTGCTTTCATTAGAGTTTTTACCCGTTCTTTCAATTCGATTTAATTATTGCCAAACAAATGCATAAATTGGTTAATAATAGACATAATTGATATTGATTTGATAAATAAAAGTTGATAGGTTCTAAAGCATATAAACCTAATTCTCCATGAAAAGTTTATCAATACATTTTGGATTGTTTGTTGAATTCGCGTATGATGTTATGTTTATAAATTTGATAAAATAAATTTGCTTCGGGAGCTGATAAATCTTACCGATATACCTGCGTTTCGATTACATGGCATTCGATAATACGTTTCAAAGTTGATTCTGATAATACAATTAAAATTCTGATAAATCGATTCTTGAGTTGATAATTCCATTGCATCAAATCGATTCTGATAATCCTCATGTCAGGTCCTACCACCAGAGTTCCTTGCATTGGTTATAACGGTCCGCGCGGCTCCCTCAGTGAGTGTGGTCAGCTGGAGGGCGGCGGCGAGGAGGGCTGCAAGAGGTGCTCCGGGACGGGCACCGGCCGGAGTCTCGCGGGGACTTTCTTCTGGGGGCACAGCACCTGCGGTAATCATACGGATCAATTATATACTAGGCACCCGTCGCAAAGGTCGAAATTTGACCGTAATTAAACTAAACTTCATTCTGTCAAAGTAGCACCAATATTTCACTAATTTAAATAAATTGTAATAATTTTAAAGTTATTATGAACGCACCCGTTAAAAATAAAAAAGAGGTTTATTAACTAAGGTGCATTTTAAAGCAATAGTGGGTATTTTGACAAAGACATCTGACATATTTGACGTTATGTGTTTTCATAGTAAGACATTGAATTTTCTATTTCGTTTATTATGTATGTGTTTGTGTCTAATGCAAGGTAGTGCTGCAAGTATCTTAAAAACGAATTTCACAAATTTCTGCTTCGCGTATTAATATATAGACAATATTATCATTATTATCTGTTGAATTTGAACGAGGCCTTAACTGAGAAGATGAAGTAACAATTTGTTAAAGGTATGGAGGTAATGAATTATTTGATTAATTCGTGGTAAGGACGGTAAAACCTGTGGTTTGAATCTGGCGCTTCCAGTGTCATATTTATGTCAACTTTTTGCAGATGGTAGAACCAGTGTAGTTCGGCCGGGGAAGTACCACCGCCACGCCTATTTCTAGCGTGAAGCATTTCTTGAGTTTCGATGGAAGGGTTTGGTTGCCGGCACACTTTCACATGAGATGATCGTAGTCCTTGGGAGTAGCAACGCATCTGTGATTGACTTCAGATAGAACCTATGTTCTATTTGAAGTTGCTCACCGATGTTCATGAGCGACAGTGACCACTTGCCATCAGGTGGTCTGCATGCTCGTTTGCTACTTCAATCAGAGAAAAAAAATAGTATAAAACAATGTCGTTTCGCGCTGTCTGTCCCTATGTATGGTTAGATCTTTAAAACTACGTTACGGATTTTAATGCCGTTTTTTTAAATAGATAGAGTGACTTTTTTTTAAAAGAACTTTCGGGTGTGTAGGTTTCCTCACGATGTTTTCCTTCACCAAAAATCAGTGATAATTAATTTCTAACACGCACATACTTTTAGAAAAATCAGTGGTGCCTAGGTTTGAACCTCGGACCTCCCGATCGAGATGGCAAGTTTCAACCATTAGGCTATCTACAGCGTATCTACGAATCAAATATCGGTGCCACCACAATGGGTGGCCACTGACCCGCCTCGCGAACACGAAGCAGCCCGCGTCGTCGGCGGGCGGCGCGGGCGGCGGCGCCAGCTGCAGGTCGGCCGTGCGCGCCTCGCGGCCCTCCTCTGCTGGAAACACCACCACATATATATTATTAACTAGCTGAATCCCGCAGCTTTGCACGCGTTAAGAAAAATCGATTGTCCCGTGGGAATAAGATATTTTCCCACAATAACATGTAGCCTATGTTAATTCAGAGTATCAGCTAAATCCCTACCAAATTTTATGAAAATCGCTCCAGCCGTTTAGACGTAAAGAAGTAACAAACATACACACTCACAAACTTTCGCCTTTATAATATTAGTATGATAAATACTTTTAATAAACTAATTACTGGCAAATATTTGTTGTCGGCATACTTTCACACGCGACCTTCATAGTCCTCGGGAGTAGCAACGCATCTGTGATTGACTTCAGATAGAACCCATGTTCTATTTGAAGTTGCTCACCGAGGTCCATGGAGGCAGTGACCACTTACCATCAGGTGGACTGAATGCTCGTTTGGTACTTCAATCAGATAAAAAAAAATGTAATCACCTCTAAAAAATATTTTCACATGCTTTTTCAACGTTCGGCTTCCGCCAACAGTCGTGAGTATAAAAATCGGCATCCGATATTTCGGCTTCTCTTCGAACGCTAACCGACCAACCGAACGGACGCGCACGCTGCTAATCGTTACAATTTTCGAATCTCAACCGTTTAAGAACATTCGCCAGTGTGTATGTCACTATCAGCTGTGTCAACGGGAGACCTGAACCACTACATCATCGAACTCGAGGAAAACGAAGGTGGAGAACATCGAGGCTATACGCAGACCAAGGTACGTGGCGAGCTTGTGCTTTAGTTGTTGTGGCCTATCATAGCAGAACATCAATCTTTGGAGATTCCTCGTTCTGACTTCAGTCCCAGAAGTGGGATCAAAGCCACCCACCCCTTGTTGGGCGTTTCCTACATCTTTTTGGTGCCGGTTGATTTTTCGGCTTCGGCCAAAGAGTGACCTTCGAACACTACTTAGTACCCACCTCTCGCAAACACATTTAGCTCCGCAAAGCATCCAGTCTCTATCATCTCCGCCTGCCACGGTATGGACACGGAGCCGGTATTGAACTTCCCGTAGAATGTGTCGTCCGCCGCGTCTAGATTTACCCCTTTCACCGTCGAGAACTGTTCAATGTCTAGGACGTCCTTTGCGTAGACCGCGTGAGGCTGAAATAGAGAAAATAGCTGTTTAGTGCTCTTTAAGACAAGTGACATAAAAAAAAAATGTGTGCGTGTACTAGCGTACACTCGTAAGAAGTGAAGCTTCTTTATGACGTTATTTTTCAAAAAATAATTTACTATATGCAACTTTACAGAAATTGGTTAAATAAAGTTAAATTAGATAAAGTTTAATAAAGGGCTTTTATTAAACTTTATCTTATTATCTAATCTATAATAATCTATCTAATATCACGCGTGGTAGGGATAAGAAAAAGATGGCGCGTAACGAAAAAATGTTACACTAAATTTTTTTCCAACCAAAAACAAAAAAATTTTAAAGAAGTTTCAATTCAAAAATGATTTAACACATTTACATTGAACAGGTCGCAAGAGCCCTGTACTAGGTACGAGACCTATGTTACGGTGTTTCGATGAAAGGGTGTGGTTGTCGGCACACTTTTATATGAGGCGTCCATCATAGTCCTCGGGAGTAGCAACGCATCTATGATTTATTTGCACCTTTATAAAACTTAATGCCTTATGGCATTCTCTGCCAGTCAGCCCTGGGTGGCCGGAAATTTTGCCGCAGGTGATTGATTTCATATTAAATTGATTTTTAATTCTTCAGCCTTTAAGTACTCCAGGTCTACATGTAGCTGGTTACAAATATCCAAGAACGGCAATGACTACTTTATTCCCACAAAAAAAAATGTGTGCGTGTACTAGCGTACACTCGTAAGAAGTGAAACTTCTTTATGACGTTATTTTTCAAAAAATAATTTACTATATGCAACTTTACAGAAATTGGTTAAATAAAGTTAAAGTTAATCTAATCTATAATAATCTATCTAATATCACGCGTGGTAGGGATAAGAAAAAGATGGCGCGTAACGGAAAAAAAAAGATGGCGCGTAACGAAAAAATGTTACACTAAATTTTTTTCCAACCCCGATAAAGAAGTTTCACTTCAAAAAAATTTAAAATCATTCAAAAACTCACATCAGGTACGAAGGGTGCTTTCACCATCCCGGCTTCGAGTCTCGCCCAGTTGAGACGCGCGAAGAACCTGTGTGCTTTTACCTGTACAATAAAAATGAAAAAAAAAAAATAAAAACGTGCGGCACTCGAGGACTGTCGCGGTAAAGTTATTGTATAGCATTTGTTATCAACTCATGCAATTATAATTATTTATTAAATTATGCAGTTCTTTTCTTTGATATTAATTGAATTTTTTCTTTTCTTTGATACTATATACTTTCTCACAATAAACTGCTCACATATTCATCCGATTTCCGAGCAGCTCGTCTCCCTCCGTGCGAGCTTCGTACTGTCTTACCATATACATACACACACGTTAAGCAAACGCACGACCGCGCTACATGGTAGGCGGAGTGGAGGGTGTTAGGTTTTTTCGTTACGGAATTTCTTGAATCGGTCGCCGCGCTCAAAGCCCGTGAAAAAAGCTATGCAATAGCTTAAAAAATCAATTGTATCCAGTTTAAGTAGTGATGCGACTCGAGTTCTTTCACTCGAGTTACTGGAGTGAATATGTCGAACTCGTCGATTGAGAAAATGTATCACTCGTATACTATGCACTTGAGTAACCGAGTTAACTGGGTGCACTGAGTTGATTTTGCTAATTACCGCGGCCGACAAGTTTAAACTTGCATGCAATAGTTTTCGTACTTTAAAAAAGAATTGACTCGATTTGCAAACTTGCAATTCAAGTGGGATTTCACATGAATGACTCGGAAAGTCGAGTATATCTCGAGTGATGTAGTAAAATTGTTCGAATGACTCGAGTCACAAGTCTATTTAAGTCGCTTATCTAGCATGTATTGTATATACATTCTAGTCCGTGCGTACATGCGTATGTGTGCGCTTGCTTTCGTTGTTTCCATGTGTATACGTGTCCGTAATTACCCGTACGTGTTGGTCTATGTGTTTGTGTCAGTTTGTACGTGTCAGTGGTTATGTGTACGTATGTGTGTGTAATGTACGTGTCCGCGTATGTATGTCCGAATTTGCGTTAGTGTGCCATGTATGCGTTTCTATGTGTCTGTGTTTCTTCTCTATGTGTGTGTTCCATTAGGCGTTCACAAAGTTCACGCTCGTAGTTTTACCCGTTTCATTAGTTGTGGCTTTTACTGACGTAATCTCTAGTGGAACGATCACTTCGACCCACCTGATTAGATGGGTCGTGGTGAGTTTCGCGTGAGCGTAAGTCATGACGTCATGAGCCACGTTTTCGCCATGATCACAACGACCACGGTCGTCTTGTGGAACGACGAACGTTCCTTGATCATGTGTCCGTGCGTTCATGTCCATGTCCGTGTGTACATGACCATGTCCACATGTCCACGTGTACATGTCCATGTTTATATGTTCATGTCCGTGTTTCCATGTCCACATGTCCATGTCTACATGACCATGTCCGTGTGTACATGTCCACGTCCGTGTGTACATGTACATGTGCATGTCCGCGTGTACACGTCCACGTCCGCATGTCCGTGTGTACATGTGCATGCCCGCGTGTACATGTCCACGTCTGTGTGTACATGTACATATACATGTCCGCATGTACATATACATGTCCGCATGTACATGCCCACGTCCGTGTGTACATGTACATGTCCGTGTGTACAAGTGCATGTCCGCATGTGTCCGTGTCTTCATGTCCGTGACTACGTGTTCATGTCTACATGTGCATGTCCGTGTGTCCGCGCACTGACCCTGGCGGCGCCGCGCTTGCCGTGCGCGCCGCCGAGCCTCGCGGCCGCGCTCTTGGCGAGCAGCGCCTGGCAGAGCGCGCGCGCGCACTCGCTGAACTTGCTCGAGTACTTCTCCTGCTCGTGCTGGAACAACAGGCACGTACGTCATGTATGTTTCAATTTCAATTATATTAGTATGACATGTTTCTATTTTTGTTCTTGATTTTTTTATTGAAGTGAAACTTCTTTATCGGGGTTGGAAAAAAATTTAGTGTAACATTTTTTTGATACGCGCCATCTTTTTCTGTTACGCACCATCTTTTTCTTATCCCTACCACGCGTGATATTAGATAGATTATTAAAGATTAGATTATTATATAGATTATATAGATTAGATTATTATAGATAAAGTTTAATAAAAGCCTATTATTAAACTTTATCTAATTTAACTTTATTTAACCAATTTCTGTAAAGTTGCATATAGTAAATAATTTTTTGAAAAATAACGTCATAAAGAAGTTCCACTTCTTACGAGTGTACACAAGTACACGCACACTTTTTTTTTATATTTTTTATTGATTAATGATTGGTAATAATTGTTAATTATAATTATTCGATATATTTTATGTTAATGCCTAATATTACGAGTATAATTAGTGTAATTGGTTAAAGCCGTACTAATTATTATAAGAATAAATAAATAAATAAATAAAATACGACTTGTTACACACAGTTACGTTACTGTACGTCCCTGTAGTTCCGGGATCAGAATCCTCCGGGGTTGCGGGCGGCTAGAGTGGAAGCCCGATGGGGCAACGCGCTCAGAGGATTCCGGTTTTTTTTTTATCTAACTGAAGTAGCAAACAAGCATGCAGTCCACCTGATGGTAAGTGGTCACTGCCACCCATGGACATCTGTAATCAACTACATACAAAACATAAGTTCCATCTGAAGTCAATCACAGATGCGTTGCTACTCCCGAGGACTATGATGGTCGTCTCATGTAAAAATGTGCCGGTAACCACACCCTTCTATCGAAACGCAAATAATAGTTCACGCTAGAAATAGGTGTGCCAGTGGTACTCCCCCGGTCGAACTACACTGATTCTACCACCTTGAAAACATTAATTCTGTATATTAATTCAAAACAAACGATACAAACCTTTACCCTCCTATCAACTTCCTCTCTTTTGACCTTCTCCTTCCGCGCCCGGAAGGGTGCTCTCCCCTCAATCATCTCGAAGACCAGGCATCCGAACGAAAACCAATCCGGACTGAATGTATACCGCTCGTTGTCTATTACCTGCAAAGTGAAATAAATCCTATTAAAAGTTGGAAAATATTCTTAAACTAATGTTGTAAATGTGAATGTAGGTCTGTTTGTTACGGTTTCACGCCAGAACTACTCAACCGACTATCATAAAACTTTTTAACACTTAATTGTACAGGTATTATAAACAACAATAAATACTTTTAATTGAAAAATATATTAAAAAATACGCTTCAACGAGAAGCGAAGCCGCGGGTAAAGGCCGGCCAATATTATATATGCGAAAAGCATGTGTTTTCCTTGCTCTTTCATGCAAAAAGGATAGGATACTCATTACTTAGGTATAAGAAACAAGTTAGACACCCAAGGGACCTCACCTCGGGGGCCATGTACTCCACGGTACCCACTCGCCCCCGCACCGACCCCCCGTCGGGCACGTACACCGCCAGGCCCAGGTCCGAGATACGAACGTGGCCTACGTCGTCTAGCAGTATATTCTCCGGTTTATACAATAGAAACAAGTCAGACACGCTAAGGTTCCTCACCTCGGGGGCCATGTACCCCACGGTGCCCACCCGTCCCCGCACCGACCCCCGTCGGGCACGTACACCGCCAGGCCCAGGTCCGAGATACGGACGTGGCCCGCGTCGTCTAGCACTATATTCTCCGGCTTATACAATAGAAACAAGTCAGACACGCTAAGGGTTCTCACCTCAGGGGCCATGTACCCCACGGTGCCCACTCGTCCCCGCACCGACCCCCCGTCGGGCACGTCCACCGCCAGGCCCAGGTCTGAGATGCGGACGTGACCCGCGTCGTCTAGCAGAATGTTCTCCGGCTTGCAGTCCCTGGGAAAATAAATTACATTAACATATAGACATATATTCCACGTTTAGGCAGAATGGGTAAAACCTTTTAACCTTTTAACCTCCCCCTATAAGTATTGAAATGTACATACAAATATTACTAGACAATTTGTCATATGTGTAAAAAATATGTATATATTTCTGGTGTAATCACCATCTAGAACTTTGTCATCAAAAATAAGTAAGGCAAAGACGAACGTAATACTTGAACGGCTCCTAACAGTTATTTGGTATAAACATACAATGAAAGACAAAAAAAACACGCTTTCTAAACTCTTGGCCCCACACTAGAATTTTCCCTGTGTCGTGGGTACCATGGATACATACAAGACGAGTACACAAACAGCCAGACCCAGAACATGAATATAAACTCATCATTCAGATACCTGTCTGGCCAGGGATCGAACCCGGGACCCATTGCGCGTCAGACCGGTATGGTAACCGCTCCGCTATGCGGGTCGTCAAATTATTTGTTCCTGTACAATATATAACTATTTAGGCATTTACTTGAATACCTTTTTACCTACTACACTTACACCTATTGCATCATTTATAATTCGTATCCACGACTACCCACCGTGTAGTAAGAGTATATTATAGATATCTATATATATTAATACGTGAAGCAAAAACTTGTGATTCGTTTTATGATACTTGCCGCAGACGGAAGAGTATGGAATTACGCACGGTTATAGTTGATGTAGAGAAGGATTACGGAATGCTAATATTTTTTTCAAATAATGCATGAAACATACATAAAATCATCTAAAAACACATTACGCATACTACCATACATTTGACCCAAACACATATATTAAACGAAATAAAAGTTTTATTGTCACTATGGAAACTGGTCATATCAAAAATGTCAGACGTCTCTATCAATATACCCATTATTTAAAAAAAAATAATGAAATAAATATAATATTTTTTTTTACTAAACCTCTTTTTACTTTAAACTAACTTAGATTTTATACAATTTAATCAAATTAGACACATATTTGAGCTACTTTGGAGAATATAGAGTTTAGTTTTTGAGTTAAATTAAGGTCGAATTTCGACCGTTGCGACGGCTGACTAGTAGTATAAATTCTGACGGTTATTTCCAAACATTTCAATGCTTTACCTGTATACGATGCCCATCTTGTGCAAGTGTTCGAGCCCGCAGGCCACCTGCGCGGCGTAGAAGCGCGCCCTGTCCAGCCCCAAGCCCGGCTCCGTGCTGCACATGTTGTATATGTGGAACTTCAGGTCACCACCTGCAAACAATACACTTAAGTTAAGTAAAGGTTGTAAGCTAGATATTATTAGGAAAAAACCCAACTGCTAAAAATGCATTCCTTCTTATCGAAAGTGGTCACTGCCGCCCATGGACATATATAAGCAACTGTGTCACAATCACAGATGCGTTGCTACTCCCGGAAACTGAATGGCTCCGTATTCTTGGTAAACTTTTGTTTAGCAACATGGTTGCATAACCATGTTGCTGTGTTGCCGTGCAAACATGTTGCCGTGATGTTATCAACATATTGCGAGCAACACTTGAGTTGCCGAGTTGATCACGCCATCTTGCGAGTGTTACATAACCCTAACGCTGATGCACAGCCCTAGTGCATCGCGTCCCAGCCAGCAACCCGAGGAGCTGACGCAGCACCTAAAACGTTCCCACATATCGTGGGAATACACGGCATTCCGAGATCTAACATCGACTCGGTCTCACCCCTTTAGTTTTAAGTTAAAATGTAGTTATTGTTTTTAGTTTCAATTAAATTTTAAGTATGGTTTTGAGTTTCTCTGCGACCTCCGGCCGCCACTTACGTAACTCGAGCGAAAACATTTATCAACAAATGTTGACATATGTGGACGTGTTAGCAACTGTTTATATACATTGCACTAGTGTGGAACCGAGGGGTTATGGTATCACTTTTTAACATTCTCATCAGGCAACTTTATAACACAGATTGGTGTATGTGGACAAACCATCTTGATTTAAACAAAGTTTCCAGTAATATTCTCGTCATTAATCGATTGTTTAGAAATGTTTACCATGAATACAAGGTATAAGACGTTTGTCTCGTATAAAACTGAGCCAACAACCATACCCTTCCAACGAAGCGCAACAACTGCTTGCAATAAGTGTTTATATATATTTATATATATCTCGTACGCGTACGCGAGGTTCACGACGAACCGCGAGTTGATCCGCTGCAATATCTGCTTCCCTATCAGCACCATCGCCTCGCCCTTTCTCTTCTTGATTCTCTCCTTCTCCATTCAAAGCCGAACGTTTCTAGCAAATGTCAAAATTGAACAAACTGGTTCAATTTTGACGTTTACTAGAAACCTTTGTAGCCAAAACGTCAGCCCATTTTGGCCGAAGCAAAAATTGCCGAAAGTAGATTTTTTGGCCGATGGTGATTGAAGCCGAAGCTTCAATAAGACACTTTCAGGTAAAAACTAAATAAATAATCTACTAATACCTTTGTATACATACCATTCATGATAGTGAGAACGAGACAGAGAGCATCTCTCGTCTCGTACGCGTACGCCAGATTGACGACGAAGCGCGAGTTGATCCGCTGCAATATCTGCTTCTCTATCAGCACCATCGCCTCGCCCTTTCTCTTCTTTTTTCTCTCCTTCTCCATTCAAAGCCGAACGTTTCTAGCAAATGTCAAAATTGAACAAACTGGTTCAATTTTGATATTTGCAAGAAACCCTCGGCTTTTGCCAAAACGGCAGCCCATTATGGTCGAAGCAAAAATTGCCGAAAGTGGATTTTTTGGCCGATGGTGAGTGAAGCCGAAGCTATAGTAAGTCACTATCAGATGAAAGCTAAATAATCTACTAATATCTTTGTACACATACCATTCATGATCGTGAGAACGAGACAGAGAGCATCTTTCGTCTCGTACGCGTACGCGAGGTTCACGACGAACCGCGAGTTGATCCGCTGCAATATTTGCCTCTCTATCAGCACCATCGCCTCGCCCTTTCTCTTCTTGATTCTCTCCTTCTCCATTCAAAGCCGAACGTTTCTAGCAAATGTCAACATTGAACAAACTGGTTCAATTTTGACGTTTACTATTATAGAATACTTCGGCTTCGGTGAAAACGTCAGCACATTTTGGCCGAAGCAAAAATTGCCGAAAGTGGATTTTTAGGCCGATGGTGACTGAAGCCGAAGCTATAGTAAGTCACTATCAGATGAAAACTAAATAATCTCCTAATACCTTTGTATACATACCATTCATGATAGTGAGAACGAGACAGAGAGCATCTCTCGTCTCGTACGCGTACGCCAGATTGACGACGAAGCGCGAGTTGATCCGCTGCAATATCTGCTTCTCTATCAGCACCATCGCCTCGCCCTTTCTCTTCTTGATTCTCTCCTTCTCCATTCAATGCCGAAGGTTTCTAAGCAAATGTCAAAATTGAACAAATTGGTTCAATTTTGACGTTTACTATTATAGAAACCTTTGGCTTCGGTCAAAACGTGAGCCCATTATGGCCGAAGCAAAAATTGCCGAAAGTGTTTTTTTTGGCCGATGGTGACTGAAGCCGAAGCTATAGTAAGTCACTATCAGATGAAAATTTAATAATCTACAATACCTTTGTATACATACCATTCATGATAGTAAGAACGAGACAGAGAGCATCTTTCGTCTCGTACGCGTACGCAAAGTTGGCGGCGAAACGCGAGTTGATCCGCTGCAATATCTGTTTCTCTATCAGCACCATCACCTTTCCCTTTCTCTTCTTGATTCTCTTCTTCTCCAGCCGAAGCTAAAGATTCTAGCAAATGTCAAAATTGAACAAACTGGTTCAATTTTGATATTTGCAAGAAACCCTCGGCTTTTGCCAAAACGGCAGCCCATTATGGTCGAAGCAAAAATTGCCGAAAGTGGATTTTTTGGCCGATGGTGAGTGAAGCCGAAGCTATAGTAAGTCACTATCAGATGAAAGCTAAATAATCTACTAATATCTTTGTACACATACCATTCATGATAGTGAGAACAAGACAGAGAGCATCTTTCGTCTCGTACGCATACGCCAGGTTCACGACGAACCGCGAGTTGATCCGCTGCAATATCTGCTTCTCTATCAGCACCATCGCCTCGCCCTTTCTCTTCTTGATTCTCTCCTTCTCCATTCAAAGCCGAAGGTTTCTAGCAAATGTCAAAATTGAACAAACTGGTTCAATTTTGATATTTGCAAGAAACCCTCGGCTTTTGCCAAAACGGCAGCCCATTATGGCCGAAGCAAAAATTGCCGAAAGTGTTTTTTTTGGCCGATGGTGACTGAAGCGGAAGCTTCAGTAAGACACTGTCAGGTGAAAACTAAATAATCTACTAATACCTTTGTATACATACCATTCATGATCGTGAGAACGAGACAGAGAGCATCTTTCGTCTCGTACGCGTACGCGAGGTTCACGACGAAGCGCGAGTTGATCCGCTGCAATATCTGTTTCTCTATCAGCACCATCGCCTCGCCCTTTCTCTTCTTGATTCTCTCCTTCTCCATTCAAAGCCGAACGTTTCTAGCAAATGTCAAAATTGAACAAAACTGGTTAAATTTTGACGTTTACTAGAAACCTTTGTAGCCAAAACGTCAGCCCATTTTGGCCGAAGCAAAAATTGCCGAAAGTGGATTTTTTAGCCAATAGTGACTGAAGCCGAAGCTTCGGTCAGACACTATGAGGTAAAAAATACCCTGTCAGGTGAACACTGTCAGGTGAAAACTAAATAATCTACTAATACCTTTGTATACATACCATTCATGATAGTGAGAACGAGACAGAGAGCATCTTTCGTCTCGTACGCGTACGCGAGGTTCACGACGAAACGCGAGTTGATCCGCTGCAATATCTGCTTCTCTATCAGCACCATCGCCTCGCCCTTTCTCTTCTTGATTCTCTTCTTCTCCAGCTTCTTGCAGGCGTACATCTTGCCCGTCGCTCTGACCTGGAAAAAGGATAGATTTTTGAAAATTTCGAAAGTTTTATCAGTGTTTTATTGATACAACAACTGGTCAAGTGCGAGTCGGACTTGTGTACGAAGGGTTCTGTATCAAGTGAGAGTCGTGCTCGAGCACGACGGGTTCTGTACCTGTCTTTAAAAAACGGCATAAAAATGACCATACTCGTCCGATCGTACAAAATGCACTCCGTGAAGAGTATTGCTCTACGCTACGCACTAAAGCTGTTGAAATTGAAACTAACCCTCTCGATCGGGAGGTCCGAGGTTCAAAGCACACGCACCACTGGTATTTCTTAAATTATGTGCGTATTATAAATTATTTGCACTGATTTACATTGAATGAAATCATTTTGAGGAAACCTACGAATCTGTGAGTTTCTTAAAAAAAGTACAAATACAAATATTATATTTCGCTAGAACATGGGTAGGTACGATGTAGGTGTACAGTAATTGTAAAATTATTTAGGTCGGCCAAGTTCCGCCTGTCAAGGCATGCAAAAAGTTTCATCATAAAATTCTACATTGATACATTCCAAGAAAAGAAAAGGTTCTCTAAGTTGTGTGAATTCAACCAATACGTCGTATATCGTCTAAAACTCCCATACGTGCACAATATTTGGTTGATTTCGCGACTCCCTAAGATTTTTTTCAAAAACACTCACCTGACAAGCGCACACCTCCCCGAAGCCGCCCTTCCCCAGCACGCGGTACATGCGGAACGTGTTCTGGGTGATCGGCTGCGCTTCGAGCCACTTCCACTGCAGGTACCGGTGGAAGTACATGGAGCGTTCGAACTCCGCGAACGGGGTTCCCGCGAGGAAACTCTTCACGCATCGTATGCATTCGCCGAATATGTCCTTGGAGCCGCCTGGAATTTGGGAACTGAATATTACACTTTTTACACTCATAGCCTTCACACTAATCTATAACAATAATTCGATAGTATTCGATAGTACTATATGCAGCCTCGCAAACTTGTACCACTTCTTAAAATAAAATAATATATAATAGGTAATATTATTATTATTAATCTACTACTTAGGCATGAAAGGTTGTAAATGTTATTAAAATAGACCACGAGAACTGTTTATACTGCCGAAAAACTGGCCAACAGTTTGGCAGAAGTTAAATAAGGAACATTTGTAACTGTATTTTTCATCAATAAATTAAAAAAAAAAAAACACTATTTTAATTCAGGTGGTACAAAAGCCTATGGCTGAAACTTGTCCTCTCAATTGGGAGGTCCAAGGTTCAAACCCACGCACAACTGATTTATGTGCTTATTAGAAATTAATTATCACTGTTTTTCGGTGAACTTACACACCCGACAGTTCTTTCTTTTCTCTCTTCACGCACCACTGATTTTTCAAAAATTATGTGCTTATTAGAAATTAAATATCACTGCTTTTCGGTAAAAGAAAACATCGTGAGGAAACCTACAGACCCGAGAGACCTTAAAAAAAAGGCCTCGGGAGGTGTGCTAAGTCCACCAATCCGCACTTGGCCAGGGCGGTGGACTATGGCCTATAACTCTCTCATACCGAGAGAAGACCCATGCTGGGCATGGGTCTTCACATGCAGTGGGACAATAATGCGTTGACTATGAAGCAAGTTTATATAGAATAGAAGATCTATCTAAAGACAGTTGCGATGCTACTCCCGAAAAATTGCAATGGAAGCTCATATGAAAGCGTTATTTAATCTTTAAAGGTAGCCACGAACTTAATTTATTCTTGATAAATCAAATGCAGACTTTTCAAAATGAGGTTTTAGCGTTTAATAGACTTTGAATCTAACTCCTAGCTAAATTTACTGTTCATTATTTAGGAAAGCACTACTCTGGCAGGGCTCACCGGTTGCGTCATCGTCCCTTAAAATTTTGAAAATGTCAAAAAAATATAATCTCCTACAAGGTTACAAAATTATGATGTTGTAATTTAGTGACCTTGTCTAAAGTTGGTTTAAAAATGTTCTAAAGGATAAATCCTCTCAAAATCCCCCAAAATTGCTCATCTAAGCAAAAGGTCACCTTCAAGCTGCGATCCGGCGTCATCCACCACATCGGCTGGCACCACGTCCGTGACGTCACCGTCCTCTAGCTTCTTGCCACAGCACCACTTCCCACCTTCGAGCTGCGAGCCGGCGTCGTCCACCACGTCGGACGGCACCACGTCCGTCACGGCATCCCCGTCATCCGCCTTGAGGTACTTCCCGAAGACCCGCGCGGCCAGCGCCGCCCGGGACTCGTCCACTTCCACCTCATACTTCTCCGCCTGGAACACACAGCACATCTATCTTTACTATAGTAGACCTGTTGAGGCCGAAAGATTGGCACTGTAACTTGTAGCAACATCTTGCCTCCCTTTTTTTTTCTTAAGTAGCAAACTGATACCTGATGGTAAGCCACTGCCGCCTATGGCCATGTGTAAGTAACTTTATATAAAACATAGATTATATCTGAAATCAATCACAGATGCGTTGCTACTCCCGAGGACTAAGATGGTCGCCTCATATAAAAAAGTTTGTCTTTCCGCACACTATGCTACAGAACCCACAATATTCATTGTTATTAAAAGCTCTTTATTCGCGAGGGTTACGTTCACCCCATATGCCGTAAACCCAGTTACGAAGGGTGTGGTTGCCGGCACACTTTCACATGAGGCGACCATCATAGTCCTCGGGAGTAGCAACGCATCTGTGATTGACTTCGGATGGAACCCATGTTCTGTATGAAGTTGATTACAGATGTCCATGGGCGGAAGTGACCACTTACCATTAGGTGGACTGTATGCTCGTTTGCTACTTAATTCAGATAAGAAAAAAGAAGAATGACCAGCATTACTCAAAGAAAGCTGTAGCGCTAACAAGTAAGTGCCGAAAATATCTTTATCCGCAGGTGTATTATCCGCAGGTGTAGTCGATCCGCGAATAAAGATTTTTTAGTAACGAATACAAGATCACAATTATTTAACCCGCGTATATTGAAAACACGAATGGGGAACCCGTGAATAAGGAGCATCGATATATGTCATATACATGACTTAAGATCAAAAGCCAAGAAAACATGGTGTCGCCGAATTGTGTAGCGGCAAAGTCACATTTTTTTATATAATTTATAGGCAGACATTTGATTGCAATCTCACCTGATGGTAAGTGATACTGCGGTCGAAGATGTAGCATGCCTGCCTAGAAACAGCCTATTCACTCTGGCCAAAGTCGAGGCCAACAGAGGTCCAAATTTTACCTTATATATGACGACACAATCTTTTGTTATGCACAAAACTCCGATAAGAAAAATATCTCGACGATCGTTTTCCACCCATTAAACATTCAGGCACACTTCAATACTGTCGCAGCGAAAACGCAAGCGAAGCCCGGAAGCCAAATCTTTATACAAAATATGAAGTTAATTTTCAAACTCGGTTCAAAGGGGGGACAGAATAACACTATGAGGACTCCTGAGCTCATTATCAAGATTAATGACTCCCGCAATCGCAACGCTCCATTAGCCATAGAGATCATTCCTCACCCCGCCTCACCTCACCTCACCCGGTCACCTAACTTCACCCCCTTTAAGCTCGAGGGGGTGAGCATCCCATCCGGCAATCACTCCGACGCGCCGTTGCTTGCAATTTTTAAGTGTTGAATTAAATTTCACTTAGCGATGTCGCCCGTAGGAAGTGCTTTCAGCCCTAAAGTGACACTATTAGCTCTTTTCCTCGGGTTTTTATAAATACATTACGGAACAAGAATTTTCCAGAACCGCTTTCAACCGGACTTTAGGTTTCTGTTGAAAATGATTTCAAAGTGTTTGTATATGTCTAATTTTTTTTTTAAATATTAGAATTCTTCGAAATCTTTAACCTTCGAAACTACTTGACCGCTCCACCACGAAAACCCGCGTGGCGGTGCGGTTACCATACCGGTCTGATGCACAATGGGTCCCGGGTTCGATACCCGGCCAGACAGGTATCTGAATGATGCCTACACTCATAGCCCAACACTAGGATTTTCTCCTGTGTCGTGGGTACTATGGATACACACAAGACGAATACACAAACACCCAGACCCAGAACATGAATCTAAACTCATAATTCATATACCTATCTGGCCGGGAATCGAACCCGGGACCCATTGCGTGTCAGACTGGTATGGTAACCGCCCCGCCACGCGGGTCGTCAAATATGGATTAACGACATCTATTTACTTTAACTCATAGACCGTAGTACCATAGCATATTAATCATTCGATCACGAGAAAGGATTTATTTCAATGTGCATTTATTATTTATTTATTTAATATGATATTATAAGTGTACCACGGGGCTGCGGGCGGCTAGAGTGGGAGCTTGCACCATCCAGCCAGGCGATCCCGGGAAGAACGGCGGACGTGTGGTTGCCTACTGCCGTAAGGACTAGACGGAGCGGTGGGCCCAGCCGCCCACTGGGGCCCGGGGGGGCAACGCGCTCAGAGGATTCCGTTTGCGTTCCTTTGGAGATCCCGGAGTCCTCTTTATAGCGCCGAGGATGGCTACCAAGGGGGTTTTATTGCGGTAAAAATACCACATCACGCGTCGCTCCCACGGCGTTGGGTACTTTTTGAAGGTTCCTCTCTCGAAAAAACAAACATGGTAAATGATAATGTGGAGCAGTGATAGCCTAATGGTTGAAACTTGCCCTCTCAATCGGGAGGTCTGAGGTTCAAACCCAGGCACGCACCACTGATTCATGTGCGTATTATACATTAATTATCACTGCTTTTCGGTGAAGGAAAACATCGTGAGGAAACCTACACACCCGAGAGTTCTTTAAAAAAAAAAAGTTCTCGGAGGTGTGTGAAGTCCACCATTTCGCACTTGGCCAGCGCGGTGGACTATGGCCTAAGCTCTCTCATTCTGAGAGAAGACCCGTGCCCAGCAGTGGGACAATAATGGGTTGACGACACAAATAATAATGTACCACTCCGGCCTCTAAAAATGCAACCGACGAATTTTCCGGTAACAAGATGTCGTTTCCTTTCCAACGGCTCCAGGTGCGGTTCTCTATAATGATGTACAATCTCAAAGCGCTTCAATGCCAACTCACTTACGTTGACTTTCAAGTTTTCCCTATTCAAAGATTTAAAGAAAATTTGATAGAATAATTTTTCAATAATAAATAACTCTCATTCTGAGGGAAGACCCGTGCCCAGCAGTGGGACAATAATGGGTTGACGAATAAATAATTCGCGTTAGTTTAGTTTATGTTTTCTATTTTTGTTTTTTAGATAAATTATATGGAATCTTTAAGGCAGTGGTAGCCTAATGGTTGAAACTTGCTGTCTCAATCGGGAGGTTCGAGGTTCAAAGCCAGGCAAGCATCACTGATTTGTGTGTATTAGAAATAAATTATCACTGCTTTTCGGTGAAGGAAAACATCATGAGACAACCTACACACCTGAGAGTTCTTTAAAAAAAGGTCTCGGAGGTGTGTTAAGTCCACCAATGGCCAGGCTTGGCCAGCGGAGTGGCCTATGGCCTAAAAATTTCTCATTCTGAGAGAAGTTGTATTTGTTTTCAGGTTTCATTCAGGGTATTCAGGTTGTATTTGAACTAAAAATACAATTTTGCCAGATAGAACCAGTGTTGTTCGACCAGGGAAGTTTCACCGCCACACCTATTTCTAGCGTGAAGTATATTTTGCATTTCGACGGAAGGTTGTGGTTGCCGGCACACTTTTGTATGAGGCGACCATCATAGTCCTCGAGAGTAGCAACGCATCTGTAATTGACTTGAGATAGAACCTATGTTATATATGAAGTTGCTTACAGATGTCCATGGGCGGCAGTGATCACTTACCATCAGGTGGACTGCTCGTTTGCTTAAAAAAAAAAAACTTAAAACGCTTTCTACACTCATAGCCCCACAGTAGGATTTTCTCCTGTATCGTGAGTGCCATGGACACACACAAAGACGAATACACAAACACCCAGACCCAGAACAAGAATCTAAACTCATCATTCAGATATCTGTCTGGCCGGGAATCGAACCCGGGGCCCACTGCGTGTCAGACCGGTGTGGTAACCGCTGCGCCACGCGGGTCGTCAGACGTCGTTGCTACTTCAATCTTATAAAAAGGCTACCATCAACCTCCGGAGCAGCGTAACTACGTACGACCTCAGACAGGAATCAGGCCTGATTTAAGTTGGCTGTAATCTCCATGAGCTTCAGCGACCACATGGCCTGCATGCTCGCCTATTTCTTCTCATAACACAGATGTCTATGTACAGCAGTGACCATTTACCATCAAGTGGACTAAATACTCGTATGCTACTTCATCAGATAAAAACAACATAAATACTTGTCAATTTACAAGTTTTATATATAAAAGCTTGTAAAATGACAATTCTTCGCTTAAGTTCAACACCGCGTAACTCAAAAAATGCCAATTTTGAGTTAATGAAATAATGGTATCTCAAAATAATATAGGAACATACATTTTCATAAACAATATTATTTTAATATGAGTATATTAATATTTTAAACGCAATATACTATTTGGTACTTGCAGAATTAAAAATAACTATTTGGGACAGTTTATATGCTCTCCTGAAATGTTGTTAATTTTGAGAGCCGCGGTGTTAGAACTTAAGCGACGAATTCACAATGGAATAACTCTCAAAAACGTTCTATTATCATTAGGGTTGCCTGCCACCTTTTTTTCAACGATTAAAGTACTTTGGCTATAAAAGGTATAAAGAAAAAAAGTACATAGCCTCAAAATAAAGTACAATTTATTTTATCCCCGTGTTTTTTAGCTCCAGAAGCCTTTAGATGGTTGAGAACCTAAAATAGTGCGTGGTGGTAGTCGGCGAAAAAAAGGTTAAATATACATAAAATTTGACGTGCAAAAAAAGGTCACCAAATATACATATTCTACTATTTTCTAAATAAGGTAGCTATGAAACGTAGAAATGATAAAATTTTTGTTTCACACAAAACTGCTTATAATCAAACTTTTTTAAACCTAGAAAATAAAGTATATTCGCGTACCTTATTTTTCTCATAAAGTATAAAGTACAATTACTCCAAATAAAGTACAATACTTTATATTAAAGTACGGGTGGCAACCCTAATTATCATCCTCCTAGCCGCTTAAGCTGTAAGAAACGAATCACCCGGTTACAAAATGATTCGGCTCAGCGTCGCGAAAATCTAGTAGACGTCGTAAAGCGCTCCATTGCTAACTCATTTATAAAAAGGTTTTGACAAAGTACATTCTTTATTGTTTTTAAACGTATAACAGTAGAGCAGTACGAACAGTGATAGTCTTATGGTTGAAACTTGTCCTCTCAATCGGGAGGTCCAAGGGTCACACCCAGGCACGCACCACTGATTTACCTATGTGCGTATTAGAAATAAATTTTCACTGCTTTTCGGTGAAGGAAAACATCGCGAGAAACCTACACACCCGAGAGTTCTTTAAAAAAAAAGTTCTCGGAGGTGTGTGGAGTCAACCAATTCGCAATTGACCAGCGCGGTGGACTATGGCATAAAACTCTCTCATTCTGAGAGAAGACCCGTGCCCAGCTGTTCGACAATAATTGGTTGTACCCCAAAACGTATAACTAGATAAATAGCTAATCACAGGTAGAGTTGTCCGTTACGTTGATACACACGTGCATATGTGTTTTTGTTTGTTTTGTATAGTCACTGTAAAAAAACGGTATTTTCTTTCTTGCTTTCATTAAAAACCTCATTCATTAACATCAATTTTTCCAGCTGGTAGAAACCACATAGTAAAAAGTACATAGTAAAGAACCAAAGAACTAATTATGCTCAAAATTCGATTGTCAATAGGCTCCACAGAATTTATAATAAAACATTTAATACAATTGATATCTTTCACTCTAGTAAAACTTCATTCAAACGTGAAGTTGCTAAGGTACTTTGTGAGAATATGTCAAATTATAAAAAAATCTAAAATTTAAAATGTCAAATAGCAGTAATATAAAGGCAATAAAGCTATCATTACAAGGTACTTATTGGGTATATATATGTACATTATAATTTACCTACAACATGTTTATTTATTATTATATACATATTATCATTTATATTTATTTGTATTTTATATTTATATTTATTACATTTATTTGTTTATATCAATATAGCGTTGCATTTAGTTATATAGTTATTCTTACGTTCACGCACACACTCACTCACACACACACACACACACACACACACACACACACACACACACACACACACACGTGCACACTCTTCCGCAATTAAACATTTGTCGAGCGTTTTCTTTACTTTTAACAATTATATTTTTCTTATATTCATACATCTACTAGTAAGAAATATGATGAATACTTTGTGATTTTTTTTTTTTTAGCTAAATAAGTATATTGTAAATTCGTAATTGGCTTCAAGATCTACATTATAAGTTTAGAGCGTAATTTTATTGTAATAAGCTGTGGATTTTGTGAATAAATAAAATAAAATAAAAAAATAGTGGCTAAATCATGCCCGGCTTACCGCGTCTAAGAAGCTGTTGTACTTGTGGTAGTGCGGTCGGTTGCGTTCGCAGAACTGACGGAAGAGCAGCTTGCCGATGGGCTGCTGGTCCACCACGTAGTCGTAGCCTACATCTGGAAAGAGGAAAAACAAGTTGTAATGGAATTAATTTTGTAATAATTTGCTTAGGACTGTGAATATATATGCTCCTTATAGCTTTTTTTTGTTCTCGAGGGGAAAACCTTCAAGTTACCCGACGCCGTAGGAGCGACGCAGGGTTATGTGGGATTTTAAGCGCACTAAACTCCCCCAGTGACCGTCCTCAGCGCTACAAAGAGTGACCGTGATCTCCAAAAGAACGCAAACGGAGTCCTCCAAATGCGTTGACCCATCGGGCTCCTCACAGGTGAGCAGCTGGGCCCACCACTCCATCTGGTCTTTACGGCTTCTTCGCCGTACTTCCCGAGGTCGTCTGATCGAACACTTCGAGCTCCTAATCTAGCCGCACGCAACCCTGGAAGTCCCTTTTAGTCGCCTCGTACGACAGGCAAGGGATACCGTAGCCCTATTCTGATTCCGGAACTACAGGGACGAAGTCTTCACGGATAGCTATAAGGATAGCTATCCGTGAAGACATTTTTTTTAAAGATTTAAGTTGCAACCGAGCATGCAGTCCAACTTTAAGTGGCACTGTCACTCATGGACGTCTGTGAGCAAATTCACATAGAACATGGGATTTATCTAAGGTCAATCACTGATACGTTGCTGTTCCCGAGGGCTAAGATGGTCGCCTCTTATAAAAGTGTGCCAGCAAACACACCTTTTCACCGAAACATACAAAACTGCTTCAGGCTAGAAATAGTGTGGCGGTGGTACCTCCCCGGGCGAATAACACTGGTTCTACCTCTATACATAACTTTTCTATTAGCATCTAACGATGAGATCGAGCGTAAAGCTTCTCGGTTTCTGTATTTGCGTTTTCAGTAATCGTGCTTTTTTGTGATTTGTGACCATTTGTGACCATTTTCTTATATTCGCGATTAAAAACTGCAAATCAGTACAAATAAAAAGATCCGTCGCCTTTCGTTTGCGCGTCAGCTTTGAATACTGCTGGTCATTTACAATTTCTGTATTCGCGCTAACCTAACCGCGAATACGAAGATTTGACTATACATACTTCAAATGTTTATTTTGCACCTAACTCTACCGCAATGTTGCAATATACAAGTCACGAAAACAATTGCGATAAAGTTAATATTAGGTTCTCTCAAAAAGGATGTATTCAAATAAATTCAGCAATGAATTTCCTATTACTGGCGTTATTACGTCACATCATTAAGGTCGATACACACTTACCATCATTTATACTAGAGTCGGACCAACGTATGAGTGACTTTTTTATGACATAGAATTATAATTTTTATTTAGACGAGTCGCGAAATTTGTACCTTTTTTCTCGGCCAATAATTTGACCGTGACCACGATCCATGCAACTGTGTTTAAATATCGACAAAAATAAATTAAAAAACCGCATATTCTGAGTAACTGGTAAATAATAATAAATCATAGAATTAGCAAACCAACATCTTGGTAAATGATCACTGCCACCCGTGGACATATAATCAACCCCAGAGAAGGTCAGTCTTACCTAACATTTATAATTGATGACTTACTACCCCTGCGGACTAAGTCAGAACGCCTCGGATATACATATATCTTCTCCACCACATCTTTTATACTAAACGATAGTAGCGCCTAACAATGCTGTTATTAGGAAGAAATAGGTGTAGTGGTTTTGCAACCAGAGTCGAACTGCAAAACGTTCTACCACCTTTATGTTTATCGTCTAAGAATTTCCTGGATGGACCACGGTGGGGCAGGTGATGTGGATTAAGGGGGAGCAAGTATCCCCACTTTAAAATCATATAATAAAATTCATCCGCCGGCTTCTGAGGATCGGCAAAATATTCTTATCGCTACAACCGTTTTTGTTCATCATAAAACGTTCTTAGTGGTTTTTATTTTCGTTATAAGATTTTCTACACGATCTTTTTATTTCCGTCAATATTCGAGATGACCTTGTTTAACTATGTGGCGAGGTTGCTTTAGTCTACCACGCTGGCTAAGTGGCTATATATGATTTCAACCTAATATTATCGCGGAATTTATACATTTTATTATGTAACGGGTACTACGTACAGGTAGTTTGGCCGTGACCACGATCCATGCAACTGGGTTGAAATATCAGCAGAAACAAATTCAAAAATCACATATCGTGAGCACCCGTTACATAAAAAAAAAACCTTTGCTGTTGCGTACAAACTGACAATTAATTCCCAACAAATAAATCGGTAAAATTTATCCCCGCAACGCAAGGGCCATTTCCAGACCACTTTATGTACGGTAAGTGTAAATCTAGCTTTACCACCGTCACGTAACATCAAAACAACGGAAGTGAACTGGAAACAATTGAACTGAAATGAATGTCCCACTAAAGCCGCATATTAAATCCCAAAATGAAATCCTAAGAAACACTAACTTTATTAAGATGAAGATCGATGTGATTATGATTTTTAACCGACTTCCAAAAAGGAGGAGGTTATCAATTCGTCTGTATTTTTATTTTTTTTTTTATTTTTTTTTTTTATATTTGTTACCTCATTTCTCCGGACTGGGTGAACCGATTTAGATGATTTTTTTTTTATTTGAAAGGTAGTGCGTGTCATAGGGTCCCATTTTTTTTAGTATTTTTTTGACTAGGGCATCCATAAGAAAAACGCATAAGTCTTAAATTTGCATTTTCAATGTACGCGATAAATGTATGAATAACTCAATATCCCGCCAACCGATTTTGATGATTCTTTTTTTATTAGAAAGGATGTACTCCAGGGGTAGTCTGATAAGAGTTTGATAAGGTTCTAATCATAGGATCTTCAACTTTTTGGAGCAAAATAATAAAATTAGTGATAGTCGGCCGAACCTTAGCTGGAGAAGTCCAATTGAGTAAAATATAGAATAAAATTACTATGTAGGTATTTACTATGAAAAATTTAACCTTCAACTCTTCAATCCTGATGATGCAGGGGTACTGCTAGCCTGAACTATAAAAGTTGGTCGTTTAATGTTTGCGAATATATAATGAAATTGTTAAGCAAATTCATGGGACAAAAATTTGACCTTCAACTCCTCAACCCTGATGATGCAGGGGTACTTAAAGCCAAAACCATAGGAATAAGCCATTTGGTGCTTACGTATATGTTATAAGATTACTGAGCAAAAACATAAGATGAAAAATTTGACCTTTAACTCCTCAACCCTGATGATGGAGGGGTACTTCAATCCTAAACCATAGAAGTTGGCAATTTGGTGCTTACGGTTATGTAAAGAAAATACTAAGCAAAAATATAAAATCAAAAATTTGACCTTCAACTCCTCAACCCTGATGATGAAGGGGTACTTCAATCCTAAACCATAGGAGTTGGCAATTTGGTGCTTACGGTTATGTAAAAATAATACTAAGCAGAGGCACAAAATTAAAATTTTGACCTTCAACTCCTCGACCCTGATGATGAAGGGGTACTTCAATTCTAAACCATAGGAGTTGGCAATTTGGTGCTTACGGGTATGTAAAAATAATACCAAACAGAGGCACAAAATTAAAATTTTGACCTTCAACTCCTAAACCCTGATGATGCAGGGTACTGCAAGCCTGAGCCATAGAAGTTAGCCACCTGGTACTAACGTATATGTTATAAGATTACTAAGCAACAATATAAGATGAAAAATTTGACCTTCAACTCCTCAACTCTGATGATGGAGGGGTACTTCCAGAGGGGGCGCCCTGTTTGTATGAATTGTAAAAGTGTTTTATGTTTAATTTTTGTGAATATGTAGATGCACAAAGCAAACTTAGAGGCTTTATTTAAATACAAACATAAAAATATAGTCACTAAAAAGTGTAAAATAAAAACTTTTTAACAAAAAATATCTACCGACTTCCATGTCACAAAAAAGTAAAAAATAATTTAAATATATTTTGGTCTAGAACATACTCAGTACTTAGTACATAGTCCTGAAGTCGGTGCTCGACATATTTCGCTGGACGACGGTAACTACGTCCTATATGAGCACCGACTTCAGGACTATGTACTAAGTACTGAGTATGTTCTAGACCAAAATATATTTAAATTATTTTTTACTTTTTTGTGACATGGAAGTCGGTAGATATTTTTTGTTAAAAAGTTTTTATGGTTCTACTTTTTTAAACTAGATATTATTATGGAAATAAAAAATCTGACCGCTTATACTAAAACCAGCTGACCCGACGAACTTCGTTCCGCCTAAAAGTCAAAAATCTTAAATTATCAGTGTTCTTCCACTATATTATGGATGTATACATAAAAACATTCCTCTCGAATCACTCTATCTACTAAAAAATGTATTAAAATCCGTAGCGTAGTTGTAAATATCTAAGCATACACAGGGACAGACAGCAAGCGACTTTGTTTTTGTAGGAACATGTAATATTACAATGTTCATGCTTTGATTTGATTTAAAGTTTTATACTATGTAGGGATTTACATGTTGGGTATTTCTTTTTTCCCTCCCCCTTTATGTCTTAATGGAGATGCCATATTTTAAAATGATATAGTCTATGTCACTCTGGAAACTGAGGCGATTCTAGTGATCAATCTTATGTTACAATCCGTTAGCTATTTGGGTAGCTCGTACAAATATACACACACACACATACATAGATACATACATCATATGCTTACAATATTTTTTCATAAGTTAATCCATGAGGGCTGTTAATTACATAGAAGTACATATGTTTGTACGTATGTGTGTTTTTCCGAAATTTAATCATACATACAAACATGGACATATACATTTTTTTTATTATCAAGGAGGAAACCTTCAAAAGGTACCCGTCGTCGTGGTAGCAACGCCGGGTTATGTGCGATTTTTCCTCTCGAAAAAACCTCAAATGGCCGTCCTCCGCGCTACGTGGAGGACTCCGGGATCTCCAACGGAACACAAGGGGAGTCCTCCGAGCGCAATGCCCCTTTTGGGCTATTCCCCGGTGACCGATTGAAGCTCACAGTACCTCTCGGTGTTTACGACGGCATGCGGCCACACCTGCCATCGTCCCAGGGTCACTTGGCTTAACGGCCCGAGCTCCCACTCTTACCGCCCGCAACCCCGGAAGCCACTTTCAGTCGCCTCTTACGACAGGCAGGGCATACCGTAGTCCTATTCTGGTCCCGGAACTACAGGGAAAAGGACATATAAGTCGAGTCGTAGAGTAATAAGATTTAACAGCCGTCATTTCCAAGTCCACTTTGCACTCGCCCGATTAGCACAATCAGTTGTAAACAATAATATTATCCCGAATGAGTTATGAAACATTGTTAATATGAATGTTATCTCATTAGCGGCGAGCCGTGTATCATTGCTGCCTCGTTATTATATTATAACTATGACAAGAGTAACAGACACACATACATTCTCACAGACTCGCCTATGTCCAGCGTGAAGCAGTTTTTGCGTTTCGATGGAAGGGTGTGGTTGCCTCGTCACTTTTATATGAGGCGACCGACCTCGGGAATAGCAACGCATCTGTGACTTTCTTCAGACACCTGTTCTAAATGAAGTTCCTTACAGACGTCCATGGGCGGCAGTGACCACTTACCATCAGGTGGAGTGCTTGCTTTGATATTTCATGTGATAAAACCTGTGATAAAGTGATAATATATGCTCGTTAAACATCTAACAGCAGTCATTTCCAAGTCCACTCCGTAGTCTCCCAAGTAGCACAGTTGTTATACAACAACATTATCCCGAATGTTGAGTTACGAAATAGTGTTAATATGAATGTTATCTCATTAGCGGCGAGCCGTGTATCACTGCCTCGTTACTGGGTTATCAGTAAATGAATTAATGATTTGTGGCGCGTACAGTTTCGTGGCGCCATACTACGGGTTAAAATTATGTTGATAGATTTTTCCCGCGGCTTCTTCTTTCTGTTGTTTAAAGAGTATCCTATGTGGTAATACAGATCATAAATTAAATGTGTGCCAAATTTTATCTAAATCGGAGCGGTACTTTTTACGTGAAAGAATAGCAAACTGTTGAATTTATAATCGTAACAGAAGAAAGCGTAGCTCATGTACATTTTAAACAAATTTTAAGTTATATCGCGCGCAGTAGGAAGTTAGATGGGTGACCGCTTGTGGGAGCATTCGGAGGGCACGTTAAACGGTCTTTCTAGGCTGTTAATATAGATTAATGGGGGTAATCATCTTTGGAGGCATTATGGGCTGCTTAAAACATCCGCCATGGGTTATCCACTTCCCCGAACGCCTTCCACTAATACGCAATGAAGCAGCTTGGTAGAGTGCGCTCCAGGACCTACTACTAGTATGAAGAGAAGTTATCAAACCAGCATGCAGTCCTTCTGACAGTGACTCCGGTGGCCGGTTGCGTTCCTTTGTAGACCCCGGAGTCCTCTTTATAGCGCCGAGGACGGCCACCGGGGGAGTTTTAGTAAGGTAAAAATCCTACTTAACCAGGCGTTGCTCCCACGGCGTCGGGTACCTTTGAAGGTTTCCTCAGCGAAAACAAAAAAAAAGTCCTCCTGATGGTAAGTGGTTACGGCCGTCCATAGACATCTGTAAGAAACTTCACATAGAACAAGAGTTCTATTTGAAGTCAATCACAGATGCTGCTACTCCTGCGAAGTAGATCGTCTCAAATAAAAGGAAGCCAGCAACCACACCCTTCCACCGAAACGCAAGAACTCCTTCACGCTAGAAATAGATGTGGCGGTGGCACTTCCCTGGGCGAACTACACTGGTTCTACCACCTATAAAACCTTCATCATCGCTCAACTGTGTATGGCGTAAAGCAGTTCTTGCGTTTCCGTAGAAGGGTGTGGATATATTATATAGAACTTCATGTTCTGTATGAAGTCGCTTACACGAGTCCATGAGCGGCAGTGATCACTTACCATCAGGTGGACTGCATGCTCGTTTGCTACTTCAATTTTATAAAAAAAGGTGATGTCTCCCGATCAAGCTACACTCGTTCTACCCCGAAAAGTCTTTACTTTAATAATTCTCACTAATCTATCAAAGCTCGAAACTATAACTGCATTTTTTATCTGACTGAAGTAGCAAACAAGCATGCAGTCCACCTGATGGTAAGTGGTCACTGCCGCTCATGGACATCTGTAATCAACTTCATACAGAACATGGGTTCCATCTGAAGTAAATCACAGATGCGTTGCTACTCCCGAGGACTAAGATGGTCGCTTCATTTAAGTGTATCGGCAATCACACCCTTCTATCGAAACAAGAAATGCTTCACGCTAAAAATAGGTATGGCGATAGAACCTCCCCGGTTAAACCACATTCGTTCTTGACGACCCGCGTGGCGGAGCGGTTACCATACCGGTCTGATGCGCAATGCGTCCCGGGTTCGATTCCCGGCCAGACAGGTATCTGAATGATGAGTTTAGATTCATGTTCTGGGTCTGGGTGTTTCGACTCTCGCAACATACATCATCGAAATTGCAAAAACGTGTTTTTCGATTTATTGCTCTAAAAATAACATAATAGCATACTGTTTATATAACTTAAAGAAAAAAAATTTTGACCAATATTTAGCCTAATTTCGAAATGAACATTATTGATTCTGCACTATTTAAGCACGGAATATAATCGAAAAATACAACTTCAAATCGTTCTCCTGGAAAGTAGTCAATTTGTAGATTCGATAGTGTACGTTGCGAGAGTCGGTTTGTGTATACGTCTTGTGTGTGTATATGGTACCCATGACATAGAAGAAATCCTAGTGTGGGGTTATGATTGTAGAAAGCGTGCTTGCGTTCTACCACCTTATAGTGTAAAAAAGGTGGTGTAAAAGGGTTGCAACCAACATCCCTCGAGAATTTTCAGTCGCGTGCGTTGGAAACTATATTAATAACAATGTACTTACCATAACCACAATTAATAATACTAGATAATATCATACATACTAAGTAATTAATTTCTAATTGACACCAATAACTGGGACCGTAGCCTGCCCAGGTCAATTAGACAACGTCGTACGCTGACATTTTGAACCTTATTTCAATCAGCAGAGGAGCGAAAGTAGCAAAGCGTGTTGTTAATGAGGCTGACGTGAAACGCCATCCTAAGTAACGCTTTTAATTATAACTTCGATGACATAAAAATGGTTCTTTTAAACTAACAGTTCGTATATCCATCTGCCTTTGAGACTATCCATAAATGCGTCAACTCGTTAATGTTTCACTGCTGGGCACGGATCTCTCAGATTGAAAGAGTTTTAGCTCGAGCGCGAATTAGCGGACTTCAAATACTTTAGAGATTTTTTTCCTTTTTTAAAGAAATCTCAGTTTACTTTACTTACAAACAATCACAAACAAGGACCCCCGGTGTAGTGAAAAGAATGCGCAAGCGTATCCCTGCCCCCCAGCGTAAGAACGGAGGGACACCGTCAGTGGTTTAGTCGGTATACGGTCGCGGCCGGACTCCGACACACCCTCTCCGTTGCCCAGCGGAGAGAAGCCTATAAAAGGTTCCCTGACGTTAAAAAAAGGTTTACTCACGATGTATTCCGCAACCGTAAATCAGTGATAAATAATTTGTAATATGTACGCATATAATTAGAATTATCAATACGGTGTTCCTGGGATTCGAACCTCAGACCCTCGCTTGAAAGATCAAGTTTCAATCATTAGGCAATCGTGTTATTCAACGAATTGTAGGATGAAGTTCCATCCACATCAACTGGACCCGTGGCGGTCCTTCACGGTTCGATTTGCACACGCGTTTCAGCCACGGACGTGCAAGATGTGGAACGAGCTTCCTCCTGAGGTATTCCCGGGGCGTTATGACATGGGGTTCTTCAAAAAAAGTGCGAAAAGAGCTCTCCTTCAAAGCCGGCGATGCATTGGCGACTCCTCTGGTGATGCAATGTTCATAGGCGACGGTGACTTTCCATCAGGTCGTTAGGTTTAAGTATAGAAAAAAATTGTATTTGTTGTCCCGGTAATAGTGATAGCTACTTTAAAAAGTCAAAAAACAAAATGATTACAGATCGATCTATAAATTCTTATCAACCCATTATAGGCCCACTGCTGGGCACGGGTCTTCTCTCAGAATGAGAGAGTTTTAGGCCATAGTCCACCGCGTTGGCCAAGTGCGACTTGGTGAACTTCACACACCTCTCAGAACTTTTTTTTTTAAAGAACTCTCGGGTGTGTAGGTTTCCTCACGATGTTTTCCTTCACCGAAAAGCAGTGATAATTAATTTCTAATACGCACATAAATCAGTGGTGCGTGCCTGGGTTTAAACCTCGGACCTTCCGTTGGAGAGAGCAAGTTTCAACCATTAGGCTATCACTGCTCTCAATAAATTACGTCACTCGAATTTCATGTTATTTTCATTCCTCTCTCATCCTTTTCACAACTAGCGTCCTTTTCATATCTCCATTGCATCCATGGATCAGCAATATTGTATCCACTTTATTCGTCGGATCACGATTTTATGCAAAATAGATTTTTAGAACTATCGTGTCTGGAAATCCATTAGAAACACAAACAAGGGGACAAACCAAACATTGTTTTTATGTCTGCCTGTTTGTTTTTGTTGTTACACACGTTAGTTCCAAAAAGCACTTACTAAAAATTATGGATGTAGATAAAAGCCTTCTGTCCACTAAAATCTATTGGCAAAAAATCAATTGATGGACCTTTTTTCATTTGTATCTACATTAGACTTAAGCGTCTCATTGCCGGATTAAGCCAGCGCGGGGCCTGAAGCAAATTCTTACAGGAGGCACATAGTTTGCCTTAAGTAAGGGTATTCAATAAAACAAAACTTTCTAGTACATTTTTCCGAATTTAATCTGGAAAAATTTTGAGATGACACTTTTTATATCTACTTTTATACCTTCTTTCAGTTTAGGATTTTTAGGATAGCAAAAATAGTAAAATATAAATAGCAGGTAGGTGTTGGGCCGCGGGGGCCCTCTAGTCGCGGGGACCGTAGTATTGCTACTCTTGCTATGTGGCTAATCCGACACTGAAGATACCGGTACCTTTTGCGAACTTGGCCTGCAGCACAGAATTACATTCGGAAATAGGTTGATAGGTAATAATAGGTAGTGTTTATTTATATTGTGACGGTTTTTATAATTATGTAAATACCTATTCTGTTTTTTGTTTGTTGTTTTAAATTTGCTGTAGACCTTGTTTTCGTAAATAAAGTTATATTATTATTATAAGATACTGCAAGCACTTCCTTTTTTTTTCTACCGGCAGGCGTTCGCCTTTTTATAATAATGTTTGGTGAGGTGACAGTAATCAAACTAAATTACAATTCTAAAAATCACTAAATATTGCTAATTTAATAAACAAACAATTTTCGACCTTTAAACTAAATAACATAATTATTTTCGGCGACATGTTTTTCATAAATATGCGGTGTCCCGCCGACATGTATAATTGTCTGTTTAGGAATCCATTTCAATATACTCTCTACAGCAATACATTTTAGTAATTCTATCATGACCGTTAAAACGAACCGTAATAAACGAGTCGTAAACAACCCAACTCGTAAACGCTCCTTACGACATAGATCTAACTAGACTAGACACTTCCCAAGCAACATTGTGACACAAAAGAGACTTCATTCCTGGGAGCTTGAAGAAATTGTCCGATGAGTTTTCAACTCACTTTCGCATTAGGTGATTTAAGTCCTCAGAAGTAGCAACGCATCTAACTAAGATCGACTTCGGGTGGACCTCAGGTATAAGGCGTCAGAGGCGGCAAGCACCACTTTTTTTATCTGTCTAAAGGAGCAAACGAGTTCACTTGATGGTGAGTGGTCACTGCCGCCCATGGACATCTGTAATCAACTTTAATACAGAACATGGGTTCTATTTGAAGTCAATCACAGATGTGCTACTCCCGAGGACTAAGATGACCTCATATAAAAGTGTACCGGCAACCACACCCTTCCATCGAAACGCAAGAAATGCTTCACGCTAGAGATAGGTGTGGCGGTGGTACCTCCCAGGTCGAACTACACTGGTTCTACAACCTGTTAAACTTTTTTTTACTTTATAAGTTTCCAACCTTTATGTTTTAAGGCAATAAAATATTATTATTATTATATTATTATAAGTTTTAGTTCATCGTCCGTTAAGTGACAACCGTTATGACCCGGCTCGAAGGACCAAGTTTCCACACAATGTAATTATTATGCTATGAGTTCATAAACTCGTTCTGTTGGATAAGTTAAATGAAACCACCTCGTTTTAAATTCAGTTTTAATGAATGATTAACATTATCAGTACATTGAAATTATATGAAAACCACAAACCGACAACATTAATAAATCATTATCGAAACCATTGTTTCTAATTAATTACAATCAATGGTTATGTCTATAAAAATATTTTTATTGAGTATTTTAAATATTAACAAAGTTAATTGAAATAGAATCGTTTATAATCCAATCAAGTCCTTGCAGTTCCGGAATTAAAAAAAATACAGACGAATTGATAACCTCGTCCTTTTTGGATGCCGGTTAAAAATAGGGCAACGGTAATCTTAGCCTGTTGCAACAGGCAAATAAAACGGGGCTTTCAAGGCGGCGGCAAGAGTAGGATCTCGAACCGTCCATCCAGGCCACACCGGGAAGGACGGCGGTATGTGGTCGCATGTCGTCATAAAGACCAGCCGGTGAGTTGGGCCCGGCTGCTTACGTGTATGGAGCCCGATGGGGCAATACGCACAGAGGACTCCTCCCGAGATCCTCTCTATAGGAATTAGTGCGAGAAAATCCTATGTAACCCAGCATGGCCCCCACCTTTTTAAGATTTCCCCGTCGAAAAAAAATTTATAGTTCAACCAACCATTGCTATTTCACTACATAGTATAAAACAAAATGGCTTCTTGCTGTCTGTCCCTGTGTATGCTTAGACCTTTAAAATTACGCAGTTTTTTAAAATATAGAGTGATTCAAGAGGAGGGTTTTTATGTATAATATACATTTATAATATATTGTAGAGAAACACTGATAATTTTAGATTTATGACTTTTTGGCGGATCAACTAGTCGTTTATAAGGCAGTTCTTGCATTTCTACGTAGGAATTAAAGACAAAACTTTTTTTACTAAATATGTATAATAAATAATAAATGTTGGGAGCCGGGATTTTCCTCTGACAGGAGGCCCCTTTCGGCTGGTGCCTGTGGCATTTTGCCGACTTGCCACCCTGTAGTTACGCTATTAGTCAGGGTGATTGACTTTGTATGTGTCCATCACACCCGCGACACAGGAGATAATCACTAGTTTGACTATCAGCGTATCATAAAGCTTATAGTTAAAGTGAACTGTACTTGCTACTTCAATTTTACAATTTAAAAAAACACGCGTTCTACACTCATACTACGCGTTCCACACTAGGATTTTCTCCTGTGTCGTGGGTACCATGGACACACACAAGACGAATTCACAAACACCCAGACCCAGAACATGAATTTAAACTCATCATTCAGATACCTGTCTGGTCGGGAATCGAACCCGGAACCCATTGCGGGTCAGAACGGTATAGTAGGGATGTGAAAATCGATTAATGCATAATTAATCGATTTTTTTCATTGACTTATTCATTGACTAAATAATAATCGTGTGAAGTGTTTTTGGTCCATAAATCTATTAACAAAAATTCGAGTGCTCTGAAAACATAATCGACTTTTAAATAATCGACGTTTTCACACCTCTACGGTATAGTAACCGCTCCGCCACGCGGCTCGTTAAATTGGATTAAAAACAAGAGATTTTATCTTCATATTGCTTCCAGCAAACCGCTGATTCTTTATATACTTGTTTGTTTACCGCATCTTGTTTATGACCGTTGTTGTCTGTTTCCAACTTTAAACAGGTACCTTACCTAGATAAAGTGCATTAAGGACAATTTAATCCGCAGTAAACATGTTATTTTAAGACACGATGCAGTTATAGTTTCGAGCTGTGATAGATTAGTGTCAATTTTTAAACTACTGACTTTTCTGGGCAGAACGAGTGTAGCTTGATAGGGAGATACCACCTTTTTTATAAGATTGAAATAGCAAACGAGCACGCAGTCCACCTAATGGTAAGTGATCACTATCGCCCATGGACTCCTATAAGCAACTTCATACAGAACGTGAAGTTCTATATAATATATCCACAACTACTTTACGCCATACACAGTTGAGCGATGATGAAGGTTTTTTAGGTGGTAGGTGGGGAAGTGCCACCGCCACATCTATTTCTAGCGTGAAGCATTTCTTACGTTTCGATGGAAGGGTGCGGTTGCCGGCAGACTTTTATATGAGGCGACCATCTTAGTCCTCGGGAGTAGCAACGCATCTGTGATTGACTTCGCATAGAACCCATGTTTTGTATGAAGGTGATTACAAATGTCCATGAGTGGCAGTGACCACTTACCATAAGATGGACTGCATGATCGTTTGCTACTTAAGACAGATAAAAAAAATAGAATCTTAATCCATAGGCCGCTGTTTCCACTTAGCATCACGTGGAACACTCGTTTGCTACCTAATTGTGTAAAAAAAACATTAAGCTCGTAGTATGGGTGCAGTCCCACCAATTCGCAGTCCATCACACACACACACACACACACGGTCCACCAGTTAGCACTTGGCCAGCGCGGTGGACTATGGCCTATTCTCTCATTCTCAGAGAAGACCCATGCCCAGCAGTGGGACAATAATGGGTTGTCGAGTCGAGATGGGTGCAGTGCGACCTACGGATTGCCGTAGATTTCTCTCCCAAACTTATATCACTTCACCTATAACTTAAATCCGCAATTTTATCGCTATATCGGTGTCTGTAACGTATAGCCCAACTTTGCCCATATAGACGAATTGATGTGGATATTTTCGCAACAAACCGCTAAATGGCGCTAAGGTGTTCTCATCACCGGTAAGCGAGAAGCTACTGTCATTCATAATCATTTACTGAGACTTCGCTGTCCGTCTGTCTGTCTGTCTGTCAGCAGGCTGTATGTCATTGTAGGGACACAAACAGGTCCACGAATCAAATGCACTGCAAAGTACTTGTACGCAATCGCGATCGCATTCGCTTGGGTCGTGGGAAGGCTGCTACCAGTCTGCTCCCCACCCCTAAAGCGTATGTACTTGTATCTTGGGTGGCTGAATAAATAATAATTAATGTGAGATATCTCTAATTAAAATTCCATACAATAAAAAAAAACTCTAAATAAACACAGTAGCCTATAACACGATCCGTGATTGCAAGGCAGTTGTAACTTTCCCAGATCATGTATTTCTATTGCCGGTATAAGAAAAAAACTATAATATTTAAACAGGGCTCCATACAACAATTGTAATTTTGCCGTGATATTAATAGATAATAGAGCGGAATCCTTCGTGTGCGAATCCGACTCGCACTAAGCCAAATTTATTATTTAAAAAGGAATAGCAAAACCCTTTACTTGACTTCGTCAGAAGGAGGGTAATATATTTCAAGCCTGGTACCTGACGCCGTGGGATTATCACTAACCCCCCCCCCCCCCCGGTGAGCCGTCCTCAGCGCTAAAATCTCTCTCTAAAGGAACACAAGCGGAGTCCTCAGAACGCGTTGCGTCCCATCGGGCTCCTCTCAGGTGAGTGGCTGGGCCCACCGCTCCATTTGGTCTTTACGACGATATGCGACCACACATGCCGCCGTCCTTTCCGGGGTCGCCTGACCGAGCGGTTTGAGCTCCCACTCTGGCCGCCCGCAACCCCGGAAACCCCTTTTAGTCGCCTCTTACGACAAGCAGGGTCCGTAACCCTATTCTGATCCCGAAACTATGCCCAAAAGGGTAAAATTTTAGATACAAACCAAGGGTTGCTCACCACCTGTTATCATCAGGTAGACTTCGTATTCTTTTGTTTTCATTCTGATAAAAAAAAGGTAGACAGCATGCTCATTTGATTCTCCAATCGGATAAAAATACCTATTTTAAATTTAACAGTACAACGAGCGTCTAATCACTATCCATTTAACGAAGGCTCGTCTACATTCGAGAATTGCCTATATTCTTATGTATAAGACAGTATTGCCTGGATCCCCTATCATTATCGCCGCAATAACACTAACGCAGTAATACGTTCAGTTAGCGCTGTGTAATAGCTGTTATTGCTTAATCCTTTTAATATTTCTTGTTGGAAATGGAAACGAGCTGAAAAAAGTGTTTTCACAAATGTCTCTGCGATAATAGTAATTATCTTTTACCCGTGGCTTTGCTTGCGTTGAAACCCTTATTAGCCAGTAAGATATTATTTGAAGGCTTTCATGTTGTAACATTTTTAATTTTTTGGACAAGCAATCATTTCTGGCAACCCCACTCCCACGGCGTCGGTTACCTTTTGAAGGTTCCCCCCTCGAGATCAAAAAAAAAAGACCACAACCTCAGCGTGGTGGACGCACTGGCCAAATATGAATTAGAACTTTACATATTTAAGATTTATTAAAGAACTCTCAGTCGTGTTGATTCCCTTACGATGTTTTCCTTCTACGTTTGACAATTAATTACTAAGACATACATACGAGCTAACAAAGTAACTCAAAAGCTTCCAAACCAACATAACGGCTTTCAGGGAAATTGTAGAAATATAGTATTAAAATTTGTATAATTTGTTAAATCTGATTATAATATTATTATTTAATTTTTTTCCTTAATTTGGATTATAATTTTAATTTGAATATTTTTTATTTTAATGTATTTTTTTATTTATAGTATTATTAATTGACATAATTTGATAATTTGACATTATATTTGGACTGTTACTTGTTAATAATATTTCTACTAATAATTTAAATACCTAAATATTGTAAATGTTAAATAATTCAATTTTAAAATAATAATTAATGTATATTAACACACTTGGCATTTACTAAAGAATTAGGCATTCCTGTAATGTTAGTAAAGATTATTGAATAAATAAATAAATAAATAAATAACCACAAAACCTGCAAAACCCAACGTAAAATCGAACGAAAAAGATCCGGTTGATAGCGACATACGAGATTTTCCTTCCTCGCATATTCCTACGTCTCTGTCGGATACCGGCTTCCTATAAAATATGCATTTCCTAGCATAGGAGCCAATTTCATATCTATTGCATGAGAGTAGGACGACATTTGAACTTTCACATACGTTGATATTCAGGAATATTTTATTGCTACGGCAAAAAATATATTACATGTTTAATATCGCCTGTAGAATTCTTCGAAGTATTTCCGGTTATATCATTTTAATCTTACTAATATTAGAAAGAAAGTATTTGTAGACTTTTCATTTTATTCACACTTTCTACACTCATAACCCCACACTAGGATGTTCTCCTGTGTCGTGGGTACTATGGACACACACTAGACGAATACACAAACACCCAGACCCAGAACTTGAATGTGAAATCATCATTCAGATACCTGTCTGGCCGGGAATCGAACCCGGGACCCATTGCGCGTCAGACCGGTGTGGTAACCGCTCCGCCACGCGGGTAGCACATGTGTTAGTTTGGCACTCTTTCCTGTAGAAATAACTACTCGGACCTCGCTAAGGCACACGGATAATTAATAATCTGGATGAACACATAGGACACACATTCCCGTTGTAAACGTGACCAAATTATGGTTAATGGTTACTGCTGCCCATGGTCATGGGTAAGCAACTTCATATAGAACAAGGTTCCTATCTGTAGTCAGTCACATTTTACAGGTGGTAGAAACAGTGTAGTTCGACCGGGGAAGTACCACCACCACACCTATTTCTAGCGTAAAGCAGTTATGGAAGGATGTGGTTGCCGGCACACTTTTATATGAGGCAAGCATCATCGTCCTCGGAAGCAGCAACGCATCTGTGATTGACTTCAGATAGAAGCCATGTTCTATATGAAGTTGATTACAAGTGTCCATGGGCAACAGCGACCAATCACCATCAGGTGGACTGCATGCTCGATCGCTACTTAAATTAAATAAACAAAAAATATGTGCGTGTACTAGCGTACACTCGTAAGAAGTGAAACTTTTTTATGACGTTATTTTTCAAAAAATAATTTACTATATGCAACTTTACAGAATTAGAATTAGATAAAGTTTAATAAAAGGCTTTTATTAAACTTTATCTCATAATCTAATCTATAATAATCTATTTAATATCACGGTAAGGATAAGAAAAAGATGGCGCGTAACGGAAAAAAAAGATGGCGCGTAACAGAAAAAGATGGCGCGTAACGAAAAAAAAGATGGCGCGTAACCGAAAAAGATGGCGCGTAACGAAAAAAAAAAGATGGCGCGTAACAGAAAAAGATGGCGCGTAACGAAAAAAAAAGATGGCGCGTACCGAAAAAATGTTACACTAAATTTTTTTCCAACCCCGATAAAGAAGTGTCATTTCACTTCAACAACCCCGATAAAGAAGTTTCACTTCAAAATCTCATGCATTACACCCGTGAACTACGATGCTCGTCTCATGTTTCCACCGAGCTATCATTGCTTTCCGCTAACAATCCAACCCATTACCCTATCAACTTCAGATCAATCTTCGTTTAGTCCATTTGTGAACACGTTTGCCAGTATAATTAATAATAATAATAATAATAATAATATCTTTATTTCAATCAACGTTGGATCATATGTGTATACATGCATATTTAATTAGATTCAATAATAATAATAATAATAACAAAATTAAAATGAAATACAAATCAATTAAAATAAATGTCACTTAAAAATAAATCAAAATTTAACCACAATAAAATGAAATCAAGATTAAAATAAAATTTGGAAATCAATCAATCAAACAATCAAATAAATGTCGAATTACACAAATTTTTCTTGTCATATTTTATGTGCACAGTGGAGCAATGGTTTATGATTAAATTCACTTCCAATTAACGTTGCGTCAGTGCATTGTGTCTACCGATGGGAACTAAAAGCCACCCTTTGTCTTGTAACACATGAATGACGTTTGTTGCATTCGTTTTTAATTCCATGCCGGTGATTGAATTAACATTGATAGCCTTTTGTGCTGTGCAATTATGTAATGTCATTCTCATGTGACAATTAGTGGTAGTGGTCTTCTAATTGACGCTATATTTAAGAATTTGGGGATGTAAAGGATCCGGAGAGGAATCTATATATTGATACGTGAAGAAAAACTTGTGAAACATTTTTAAGTAATATGCCGCGGACGGGATTTGTATGAAATTTTGCACTATAGTGGACGTAGACAAGGAGTGCAGAATGTTAATTTCTTTTTCAAATAATGCATAAAACATACATAAAATCAACTAAAAACACATAACACACACTACCTTGCATTTGACACAAACACATACGTAATAAACGAAATAAAACATCCAATGTCTTACTATGAAAACACATAACGTCAAAAATGTCAGATGTCTTTGTCAAAATACCCGCTTTTAAATGCAGCTTAGTTAATAAACCTCGTTTTACCTTTAACGTGTGCGTTCAAAAGAAATGAAAATTATTACAATTTATTTAGATTAGAAATATTGGTGCTGCTTTGGACAACATGAAGTTTAGTTTTTTAATTTAAATTACGAATTGTATTTAAGAAGATTGGGATGTAAAGGATACGGAGAGGAATTTAAAGAAAACTATTGCAAATTTTAGCCGATTTTTTTCTGAGTGTCACTCTTTGTCTCCTCCTCTTTGAATAAAGCTAAACCGATGTCGATGGATAGAATCCTTCGTGATTTATTTCCACAGGCACTACAGCTTTCTACCTCAAACCAAGCTCTTCCTAGCTAAATCCAAGAAGGAAATGGTAAGGCAATGCCATTCAACCAATGCCAGTAGAGCGATGCCATTAGTCAGTACTACTACAACTGTGTACTCAGAAGTAGCAACGTACCAACTACCGCAGGTACACCTAAAATCCTATTTGTTTTCATATTCATACTAATATCATAAAGGCGAAAGTTTGTGAGTGTGTATGTTTGTTACTTCTTCACGTCTAAGCGGCCGGACCGAGTTTCATAAAATTTGGTAGGGAGTTAGCTGACACTCTGGATTAACATATAGGCTACTTTTTACTGTGGGAAAATATCTTATTCTCACGGGACAATCGATATATTGATCAATTTTAACGCGGGCAAAGCTAGTTGATTATACATACATGAGCCGTGGTATCTTTCGGTACATACTCATTACTATAACTATCACATGAAACCAAAATTATTCCGAAGAACCTAAAGTACGCCATCTCATTATACCTACATCACCCTTAAATCCAATGCTAGTAATTGGGCACTCGACTATTCATGAAAATGTTACACCAGAATTTTTGCCAAAAATATACGAACCTCGAGAAAAATAAGCCATCATATTTTTTCGTCACCTAAATATGCATAATAGGTTTGTACGTAAACAGGTACAAATATTTGGTAGACGTTCGGACAGAAAATTTGTCTAGCCTTTGAAGACCGGTAACTTTACCAGTCTAAAACGAATAGAGTTCCTTGTTCGATTCCCATTTAAAATTGGATCTAACTGATGATCTGTATTTCTTAGTCTGTACCTCAGTGTTTGTATAATCATCTCGTTTGACACAAGGTATAACCTTATGATAACTTGCACCAAATCATAACCTTAACAATTATGTTGAATAATGATTCAAGTGGGTAATGCCCTACTTACGTTATTTAAGTTTACAGATTCTTTAAAATTATTACATACGATACGTTGTATACGTATCTATAAAGTGAGTATCTAAACTACAATGAAATATTTAATCCTATCTAGAGTCGATCATGTCTCAAAACTATTCTATAGGTGGTGAACCAGTGTAGTTCGCCCGGAGAAGTACCACCGCCACACTTTTATATGAGGCAGCCATCTTAGTCCTCGGAAGTAGCACACACACTTCCCCGAGCGAACTACACTGGTTCTACCACCTATACTTTTTTTTTATACTTTAACCTAACGATAAGGCAGACGGGCTACCTGATGGAAAGTAGTCACCGTCACCGTCACCGTCGCCTGTGGACATTCGCAACACCAGAGGAGTCGCCAATGCATCGCCGGCTTTGTAGGAGAGCTCTTTTCGCACCTTTCTTGAAGAACCCCATGTCATAGCGCTCCGGGAATACCTCAGGAGGAAGCTCATTCCACAACTTGCTTGTCCGTGGCAAAAACGAGCGTGCAAACCGAACCGTGGAGGACCGCCACGAGTCCAGTTGGTGTGGATGGAACTTCATCCTTCGGCGAGTGGTGCGGTGAAGAAAAGGTGACGAAGGCACCAGGTCAAAAAGTTCCTCGGAACACTCGCCATTGTAAAGCCGGTAGAACACGCAGAGGGAGCCTATATCCCTGCGCAGGCTTAAGGGTTCTAACCGATCGGTACTATACTTAAATATGTCCTAATGGTTGCAACGCATTTGTAACTATTTAACCTCTGATGTTATCTGAGGAGGATAATAGTTGTCATTGGGCGACACTGGCCACTTGCTACTTCTTCAAATACATCAGAATGAAACCTTCTCTAGAAACTCCAAGAATTTATTTCTTAAGTGTGATCAATGACACCAAATTTGCTTACGCGAAACAAGCTGTAACATTTTAATTACCGGTTTGGAGTGCTACGACCGTTTGCGGTGGGAATTAACATACCAGCTTTGCATTGAATGGGTGGTATGAAAATGATTAACATATTCACGCACCCACGGTAGTCAATGTCTTGATCATTTACATACGTTTTTATATAAATTTAAAGTAACAAATGAGCGAACACTCCACCCTGTCTTTTTTGCTTTTTAAAATTTTAAAGCAACGAGCGATGACCTGCGTGGCGCAGCGGTTACCATACCGGTCTGACGCGCAATGTGTCCCGGGTTCGATTCCCAGATAGGTATCTGAATGATGAGTTTAGATTCATGTTCTTGCTCTGGGTATGTGTGTATACGTCTTGTGTGTGCCCATGGTACCCACGACACAGGAGAAAATCCTAGTGTGCGGCTATGAGTGTAGAAAGCGTGTTTGTTAACGAGCATGCACCTGATAAGTAAACCTAAGTGGTAAGTAGACGCTGCCAGCTATGGTAATCTTCAAGCAAATTCATACAAAATAAAGGTTCTATCGATAGTCAATCACAGATGCGTTGCCTCTCCCGAGGGCTAAGACGGTCGCCTCCCCTTTTAAATCGAGCAGATAACCAGACCCTTCCATCGAATGGCAACAAGTGTTTAAAGCAATAATTGTGGTGGTAGTACCCAGTGGCGTAGCGCGGACCCAGAAGACGTGGGCAAACTCCTATCAGTGAGGCCCCTTTGCACTATTCCATTTTTTTTTTTTTTATTTAACCTAACGATGAGGCAGACGGGCTACCTGATGGAAAGTAGTCACCGTCGCCTATGGACATTCGCAACACCAGAGGAGTCGCCAATGCATCGCCGGCTGTAAATTTGATGGTATTCTTGAAATGCGAAGATTGCAGAAGAAAATGCAATGCTTGAAAGAGCCTCAGCTTCCCCTGAGATCTCGCGAGACCCCTTTAAGCGCGAGGCCGTGGGCGATGGCCCACTTTGCCCACCGCTACGCCACTGGTGGTACCTCCCCGGTCTACACTCCTACCACTTTTTTTTTTCGAGGGGGAAACTTTCAAAAAGTACCCGACGTCGTGGGAGCGACGCGAGTTATGTGGGATTCTTATCGCACTAAAAACCCCCCGGTGGCCGACCTCGACGCTGCGAAGAGGACTCCGGGAACTCCAGTTGACCGCCGCCGGTGTCCTCAGCGTGTGCCCCATCGGGCTCTTCTCTGGTGGGCGTGAACTGCTCACCACACCTTCTGATTTTTACGGCAACATGCAACCACACATGCGGCCGTCCTTCCCGGGGTCACTTGACCGGACGGATCGAGCTCCCACTCTTCCCGCCCGCAACCCCGGAAGCCTCTTTTAGTCGCCTTTTACGACAGGCAGAGGGTACCGTAGTCCTATTCTGGTCCCGGAACTACAGGGACAACACTCCTACCACCTAGTAAACGATACGTCCATAGACGAGAAGCGAACTGTACACTCGTTCACAGTTTCAATCCATACTATACTAACATACTAATAATTCATGGGAATCCATAACATATATTATAAATGCGTTTTTGTTTGTTTGTTCCTCTTTCCCCTCGCCGCATAGCAATTATATGATATGGTTTAAATATTGGGAGATAGGAAGGTGGAGAGTGTCATAGGCTACTTTTTACCGCGCTCTCTAATTCTCATGACAATATCGATGTTTTGTTATTTGATACATATTTAGTAGTTCCAGACGTTGTAAATAGATGGCGTTAGTAAAATTCATTTGCAAGTTCTGAATCACGCTATCAAATGCTACATGTAATTCACAAGTCAAAGGCAACTAATAAATTCAACTGAATTTTGAATTCGATAAATACATACAATACATAAAATCGATTGCTGGATAAATTGTTGCTTTGGTTTAATATTAATATTTTACAATATATAAAATTTTATATATTTCAATATTAAAGGAAATTCCTTTGACCATGCGGGCGAAGCCGCGGGTAAGAGCTAGTATGGTGAAAAAAAGGTTCAAACTTATAATTCTACATACAAAATCTCCATTAAGAATCATGTGGCCGTATGACCTATTTGCCGTATCAAAGAACAAATCATGCCGACCCCAAATATAATTACGCTTAACTTCAGTCTTGATTCACCGGTTTAGAGGTTAAGGCGACATTCCTCTCAGACGCCTAATGTCTAATTCTCAGTCTAATTGATGTCGCAGTTACGCCACGCCATTATGTCCCAAAAACCGCTCGTAATACGTATCATTATCGTGTGGATGACTATTGTTTGTTAGAACAGGTCATTTGAACGGTCCTAAATTCGAAAGTTACAAGTCCAATTTGCTTTTCGAGCGAGATTAAACTGTAAAGTGACAGACGTAGGGGCCATTACTGTGATGAATGTGCTGGCGGTCCGTGGGATCAATTACAGTGATCCCGTAGCGCGATAGTGTGATATACGGCCCATATATGGTACTGACTCACTGTCGAAATCACTCCAGTGATGAAAACGGCGGTGGCTTGTTGGTTTTAACACGTGGGTTCCGGTGTTCGAATCCCAGTCCTTATTATTTTAATTTATATTATTTTTTATAAGATCTAAGTAGCAAACGAGCACGCAGTCCACCTGATGGTAAGTGGTCACTGCCGCTCATGGACATCTGTAAGCAACTTCATATAGAACATGAATTTCCATCTAAAGTCAATCACAGATGCGTTGCTACTCCCGAGGACTAAGATAGCCGCCTCATATAAAAGTGTGCCGGCAACCATACCCTTCCATCGAAACGCAAGAAATAGTTCACGCTAGAAATAGGTGTGGCGGTGGTACATCGCCGGTCGAAGAACACTGGTTCTACCACCTTCAAAAATATCTTTATGGGCTAGATTCTAAGCTCTAGAACCAGTATGGTTCCACCGAGCAAGTACAACAGCTACACCAATTTCTAGTGTGAAGCATTTCTTACGTTTTTTTGGAAAGGTGTATTTCCCGGGTCTGGACTATCTGGCCTGGAATCAACCTTGGAACCCACCCACACGCATGATATGCAGTGGGTTCCAGGGTGCCCGGTAACCTCTCCGACACGCGGGTCGTCAAGTAATACATTGTGAATTTGTGACAGATATCCATAGGCGACAGTGGCTACTGACATCAGGTGGACCGCATACACATTTACTTCCATCTAAAATCTAAAAAAAAAGGGAATATAAATAAGAAAAAAGACAAACCCGCTGAGTTTCTTCCGAGAGTAGAGTCTTATTCCGATCCGGTGGTAGTGTAAGAAAAAAAATGTAACTGACAATTTGTAAGTGCCCCCGTAGGCCTATACAAATAAAGACATTTCATTTCATTTCTAATAAAAAAACATATAACAACTACGCTCCTTAGTAGCGCTAAAAATAGCGTAAAATGTCATTACTAATTTAAACGCATTAAGTACACTATCAGCGTAAAAGGCATTGTAAAAGCTTTATAATCATGATGTATCTGTGTAGCAGTTCACAAGATCAATTACGATGTGAAATATAGGGCGCCTGACTCACCGTTTAAACACGACATTGTACTTTTAACCCGACTGTGCCACTAGGAGGGTAATGTCTGTGGCCCCGGGACCAGAATAGGGCTACGGTATCCCCTGCCTGTCGTACGAGGCGACTAATATCTGTCCCTGTAGTCCTGGGACCAGAATAGAGCTACGATATCCCCTGCCTATCATACGAGGCGACTAATGTCTGTCTCTGTAGTCCCGGGACCAGAATAGAGCTGCGGTATCCCCTGCCTGTCGTACGAGGCGACTAATGTCTGTCCCTGTAGTCCCGGGACCAGAATAGGGCTACGGTATCCCCTGCCTGTCGTACGAGGCGACTAATGTCTGTCCCTGTAGTCCCGGGACCAGAATAGGGCTACGGTATTCCCTGCCTGTCGTACGAGGCGACTAAAAGGGGCTTTCGGGGTTGCAGGTGGCTAGAGTGGGAGCTCGAACCGTTCGGTCAGGCGATCCCGGGAAGGACGGCGGTATGTATGGTCGCATGTAAAGACTAGATGGAGCGGTGGGCCCAGCCGCCCATCTAGGAGGAGCCCGACAGGGCAACGCGCTCAGAGGATTCTGGTTGCGATCGTTTCGAGATCCCGGAGTTATCTTTATAGCTCTGAGGACGGCCAACGGGGGGTTTTAGTGCGGTAAAAATACCACATAACTCTGCGTCGCTCCCACGGAGTCAGGTACCTTTTGAAGGTTTCCCCCTCGAGAACACAAAAAATATAAGGCTGATAATGTTTAAAAATGGCATTTGCCAATAAAAAGAGGGAATATGGTAATTTTTTTAACATAGCAAAACATAACGGGTACTACTTTTTTGTTTTTTCATAATAATTTATTCTTTTATAAGCTTTTATTAACGTGCTAAGGGGCTTTGAGGTTATAGTTGTAGATACTAATAATGCTACCTTTATTTTTTTTATATCTTTCACGTATTTTCAGTTTTTCTCGACAACCCATTATTGTCCCACTGCTGGGCACGGGTCTTCTCGCAAAACGAGAGAGTTTAGTGTTACCAACCAATAAGTAGCTTGCCTGGGGACACACTGTTAAAGTCATGACTACATTAGTTATAAACATTAATAAGAATCTATATAATGAATGTATTTAAATTGATCGTGCCATGTTATTATAAATATCATAAATCAATAGAAGTCACAATATAAATATATATAAATGATTATATAAATAATATTATAAATGCATATATTTAATTTTTATGTAATGTAAAAGATTAATAATAATGTTTTTGTCTCTGACGGATTCCTTAACGCCCTCCAAATTTAGTATAAAAGGGAGGGTATAACAGTAATATGGATCATTCTAATAATTCACAAGTGTAAGACGTCACTCTGTCCAAATGTATTCTGAAATTGTATTAGTGTAATATCGTTAAAATATACCAGTGTTGTACATAATGTGTCGTTTACTTTGGCCATCCAATCCTACTTCTGGAACATTAGGAAATAGTTCACCGTGCTGGATAAGTGGTGGATTTTCAGTTTTAAATAATGATAATTATCCTTACACTCCTCTTAAGGTACTTTTACCTTAGAAATACCGGCTAAATTAGTCAATGGAATTCTAATCTTACTTCTTACTAGATTAGGTCAGTAAGTGATCAACAGTAAATCAATCCACGAGACCAACGAACCGAATCAATCCCGATAAACACAGTCCATCAATCCGGTTAAGATCGCGACAAATTGGAGGGCAAATGGAGAGTGATATCAACGAGCGATCCCTCATACGATTACAATCCCACCTACGATCTATTGATCTGATAGCACTATTTTTATCTATACTTATATTAATACGTGAAGCAAAAACTTGTGGTGCATTTTTAAATAATATGCCGCGGATTAGTATGAAATTTTGCACGGTTATAGTGGACGTAAAGAAGGAATGCAGAATGTGCAGAAAATGTTTAATGTAAAATAATGTAATATATTAAAACTTTAAATATTTATTATATATCCACTTATAATATCATCAATATTGAATATCAGCATTTAATTTAAAAGCTGATAATCAATATTGACGAATAAGAAATGTTACACGATAATGTCTGATCATTATCGAATAAATACACAAATTGATATCGACAAGATATTAACAAGCTTTTAATCATAACGTATTAATTGGAAATTGGAAACTTGACTGACAGCGAATGTCGAAATTACTTATACGATAAATTATATCGGTAATTGATATTTCATCAAATATAATAAGACGAGTATCGATATTAAATATCATAAGAGACCATTTCTATTAAAATGAAATTAAACGAAGATATTTTTATTTAAACCCTGCTGATATTTATACTAAAATTATATCATTTCCAGCGATTGATATTTCGGCAAATATCCTATGTCAATGTCAAATATCGATATTAAATGTCATAGGCACAGTTTTTAAATGAACTTTGATTATTATTAATACGCAAAAATTATATCATGCCTAATCGTTTCGGCAAATACCTTGAGGCATGGTCATGTTCAATAGCAAAGGTACCGAAATAGAAGCGTCGGCTTTAAAGAGTTCAATTTTCAAATGTTCGCCTTGAAAATACATACGGAGGAAACGGTGAAAGCATTTAGAAGTAAACTTGCCTATTTCGTCCTAAGGAAGTGATAATTGTTTAAGAAAAGCAGTGTTAATTAATTAATTATCACTTCTTTTTGGTGTTAATTAATTAATTAGAAATTAGAAATTTCTAATACGCACACATAAATCAGTGGTGCCTGAGATTGAATCTCGGACCTCTCGATCTAGAGGACAAGTTTCAATCATCACTGTTCTAGATAGTATATAACCTTGATTTATACACATGGATACTTATTGCTATAGTAAACATAAGCAAAGTGGGCGGAGCTGGGAGAATAAGCTAGTATCTTATAAAAAGTTTCTTAGAAAATAAAACATGTAAGAAAACTAGTGATGCGACTCGAAAAGAATTTTGTAACTCTAGTCACTAAATCGCAATTTCACTACAACACTCGAGTTATACTCGAATTGTCGAGTCGCTCGAGTGAAAGTCCACCCGAATTACAAGTTTTTCATTGAAGTGATATTTTTTTAATAATACTTTTATTAATACTAGTCACCCATGGCAACGGTCATTATTCGACCGTAATTCAACTTAATAACTTAACTTGATAATATCTAAGTTAGCACGTTCTGAAATTCAATTAAATTATATTATTTTTTGAGTTATTTTTATAAGACTAAAAAAGGCAAAAATAGTTTTAATTACTAAGCCACAGTTAAAAAGAAATACGGGTATTTCGACAAAGAATCGGATATTTTTGATATTATGTGTTTCCATGGTTGTGTGTTGTGTTAAATGCATGGTAGTGTGCGTTATGTGTTTTAAGATGACTTTAGGTATGTTTTTGTATTATTTGAAAAAATAATAACATTTCGTTCTCTTTCGCTACATAAATTATAACCACGCTAAATTTGATACTCCTCGAGTGACACTTTTTTTTTAATCGAATACGAGTTTGTCAAATTCACTCGAGTGACTCGAGTAAGACTCGAGTCCCATCACTATCGAACCTGATTCATTAGGTTCGCACGCGACGCCACATCCTCCGTATAAATCAGAAAAAGTAGCAAATAACAAATAACCATACAAACGAAATGAATTTCCAAGAGCCGGAAAATTCCAAAATTCCGATTCGTCGAGCGGACATAAAAAGTTTATTATTACTTCTCCTTTCGAGGCATAATAAGGAAGAACAGCCTTCAGGAGCTCGGAACGCGGAGGCTTCGTGCCAAGTTTCCTTTGCCTAAATGTATAAAAAAACGGTCAAGTGTGAGTAATATCAGTGCTGCGTTCGGAAATGAATTATACAAATAGGATAAAATTGCTTATTGCTAAACTAGTTGACCCGGCAAACTTCGTTCTGAAATTCAAAAATCTAAAAATATCAGTGTTCCTCTACTATTAGAGCAAGATCCCAGAGCTGCCAGACGTCACGTATTTTCTGACGGATGAAATGTGGACGATTGAGTAGTGTTAGTATGTACTATGATCGTATGCCTACCTGCTAGCTTGGTCAAACGGCCAATTTCCAGGTATCAGGTAATCAAGGTACATAAAAATATTACTTACTTCACGTAAATTCTCATGGCTGATTTTCATATATGTTTTCGAGTGTATAGTTAAAAATAAATTGTCAATACTCCCAGACACTTTCCGTCGGCCATATTGCTTGGCTGACGCCTTAAGGGTCTCAAAATAATTAGTTAACTTCACGTAAATTCTGACGCTCCATTTTTATATATGTTCATCCGACAACTATTTTAAAACCTTTGACAAGAAGACAGACCGATCCAAGGGGCCAATCATCACCTAAACTAAATTTTAATATCTATGTGAGTGGGAGCGCGAGAGCATTATCTACGCGCATGAGACTGAGTGAGACCGACTGCGCTGTTAAGGGCATGAAAATTACTTAAACAGATATTTTATAATTTTTAGAACTTTTGTTGACAAGTAAATTATGGCAACAAAAATAAAAAAAAATGACATATAATAAATAATACTAAAGGTAGCCGACATTTTTATTTTTTTTTCTATTTATTTATTAGAAATAAAAAATATTTTTTAAAAATAACACTTATCGTTTTTCAATTTTTTTACAAATGAATTTTTTTTTTTAATAATTTTATCAATTAAAAAATTTTCTAAAAATTTTTAGATGTTGGCTAATGTACTTTCATTTTTTTCCCTAATTATTTTTAATTAATATAATTTTTAAATAAAAAAATAAATTGGTCAGGTGACAGCTAACTTTATTTTAATTTAAAGGCCCTCTTGAGACCAACAGCTAAAGTCACTCCCAAATAAGTATTCAGTGTTCTGCCGTGTCTGTAGAGTGCATCAGCTGTGACTATAGTAGCAACGTGTGTAAAAAAAATAAAAATATTTGCAGTGTTTTGAAAAATAATAATAAGGATAATGCTGATGATGACGATCACGATTTAGATATTCAATTTCAAGATTGGCTAGATGATGAATTATCTAATTTCAACGATGATGATAATGAAGATTAAAAGCCACTGTTAAGAAATATTAAAGGATTTATATTTTTCTACTTTGTTTCCAAATTTCGAAGAAATAATTCATTAAAAATAATTGCTCTTATTTTAATATAAGTGGTATTTTTAGAAAATATTTTTTATTTCTAATAAATACCTAAATAGAAAAAAAAAAATGTCGGCTAACTTTAGTATTATTTATTATATGTAATTTTTTTTATTTTTGTTGCCATAATTTACTTGTCAACAAAAGTTCTAAAAATTATAAAATATCTGTTTAAGTAATTTTCATGCCCTTAACAGCGCAGTCGGTCTCACTCAGTCTCATGCGCGTAGATAATGCTCTCGCGCTTCCACTCACATAGATATTAAAATTTAGTTTAGGGGATGATTGGCCCCTTGGATCGGTCTGTCTTCTTGTCAAAGGTTTTAAAATAGTTGTCGGATGAACATATATAAAAATGGAGCGTCAGAATTTACGTGAAGTTAACTAATTATTTTGAGACCCTTAAGGCGTCAGCCAAGCAATATGGCCGACGGAAAGTGTCTGGGAGTATTGACAATTTATTTTTAACTATACACTCGAAAACATATATGAAAATCAGCCATGAGAATTTACGTGAAGTAAGTAATATTTTTATGTACCTTGATTACCTGATACCTGGAAATTGGCCGTTTGACCAAGCTAGCAGGTAGGCATACGATCATAGTACATACTAACACTACTCAATCGTCCACATTTCATCCGTCAGAAAATACGTGACGTCTGGCAGCTCTGGGATCTTGGACTATATATTATGAAATGAAATGAAATGTCTTTATTTTGCATAGGCCTTCAGGGGCACTTACAAATTGTCAGTTACATTTATATATATAATTTTTACACTACCACCGGATCGGAACACGACCTCAACTGAGAAGATCCGGCAAGAAGTATGCATGTAGTATATGCATGTAGTAGCATACATAGAAACCTTCCTTTTGAATCACTCTATCTATTAAAAAAAAATCTGCATTAAAATCCGTAGTATAGTTAATCCAAGCATACATTGGGACAGACAGCGAGAATAACGTTTAGCGCGAATAACGTATACGTTTTGACCCATAAATTGCAATTGTACGTTGCAATGATCCAAAACGTAAACATGAATTGCCTTGATAAAACGTAATACACTCGTACGAACAGCAATGTAATTAAATACTACTATAGTCACTTTTTCAGTGATTTGGATACTTCATATACATAGACAATAAACCAAAACTCTTCAAGGATCGGCAAAGCGTTTCGCGACCTTGAAACAGACAAATTTTAACCAAAACCCATCGAAAACAAAAAACAAAGTTTTCTAAAAACAAAATAAAATCTATTTTAAAGAAATCATAATAAATTCGTATTAAGGGTTCCGCATTCAGCCTAATTTTTGCATGACCTATAAGGTTCTTCGTTCCACCAATATTACAAGGAACACCATAACAGAAGCAATATTATTGTTCGATCTACGAAATTTGGAAGACGGCAAAAGGCTTATATAATCCGGTTAGGGATCTCAGAGATAACATGAAAGTCTTCCTTGTCGTCCACACTTATATTTTATGATAAGGAGTTACAGAGTACAAATATATTCCCGGAGCGCTATGACACGGGACTCTTCAAGAAAGGTGTAAAAAGAGCTCTCCTTCAAAGCCGGCTATGCATTGGCGACTCCTCTGGAGTTGCAAATGTCCATAGGCGGCGGATGGATGGATGGATGGACCCGTCTGCTCTATCGGTAGGCCCAACTATAAAAAAAATGCTATTCGTGGGGATTAAGTTCTGCAGAATACAGAAACCAGCAACACTCAAGGAAAGCTGACGCATAAACACTAGGCACCTAACATACGCGAAAACCTCATTGTCGAGGAGTCCAAGGGGGCAAACGCAATGAAACAAGGTTTCCAAGCGAGTGAGAGTTAATATTTATTTCTCCAGGGTATATGTACACGTTACAAAAAATTTCACCAGCGTGTTTCAGTCTTCAGTACAGCGACATCTAGTAGAAGTTGACTGAACTGCACATTAAACTAGATATCTATCACAGTAACCCTGGTACACTGCCATCTATTGATGGTTACAAAAAACTAAATATAAAGTAAACATTGAACACTCCTTGTAGTTCCGGGATTAAGTAGAGTTACGGTATCTCCTGCCTGTCTTAAGAGGTGACTAAAAGGGGCTTTCGGGGTTGCGGGCGGCTAGAGTGGGAGCTTGAACCGTCCAGCCGGGCGATCCCGGGAAGGACGGCGGTATGTGTGGTCGCATACCGTCGCAAAACAATTTCAGCCACGAATACAGTATTATTTTACAATATTTTTAAACCGCGAAAAACTGAAAAATACGATTGTCTAAACCGTGAATAAGAAACTGACTGTATAATCAAGTAAAGATAACCTAAGAAAAAATATTATTAGAGTGATGGTGACCACAAATAATACAGCAATATATGTATCTTGTTTTTAATAGAATTTTTATCATGATTCCATGTTATCGTCGATTGTCATGTGGAATATATCAGATAGGATTTCCTTCTATGTGACGTATGCTGCAGACGCATTATAATTTTTAACCGACTTCCCAAAGGAAAGAGGTTATCTATTCGTCACGTATATATATATATTTTTTTTTTTTTTTTTTTTATGTATGTTCGGGCGAAATGGCTAGAAATCGTCGATCTACTGACACGATTCATACGACATTGTATGCGACTAGTTTCACAGGCAGTCCCATATTGAGGAAAATGAAAACCTTCCAGCGGTTTTCCCGGAAAATTGGAAAATGTCGGTTTCTTAAAATCTTGAATAACTTGGGTGTTTATAAACCGATTTCCATTTTCTTTCTTTCATTTGATAGGAAATTTCGTCACGCAACTTTTTCTCTTGGACATGGGTATGCTGTGATGCTTAACTCTTTGAGTTATGGGGTGGAAACCACCACCACTCCTCAAGTTTTTTAGATAATTTGAGATAACTCGGCTTCTGCTGAATCGATTCTTATGAAACTTGAAATATGTATTATATATCTATGCTTATATAGGTTGACGAAAAATTTGACCTTCAACTCTTCGATCCTGATGATGCAGGATTACAGCTATCCTAAACTATAACATTAGCTATTTGGTGCTTACATATATGTAACAAAACTACTAAGCAGAGACATGTGATGAAAAATTTGACCTTCAACTCCTCAATCCTGATGATGCAGGGGTGCCTCAAGCCTAAACCATTGGGGTTGACCATTTGGTGCTTATGGGTATGTTATAACAATACTAAGCAAAGACATATTATAAAAAAAATGACCTTCAACTCCTCAACCCTGATGATGCAGGGTGCTGTAAGCCCAAGCCGTAGGTGATGGCCATTTAGTGCTTACGGATATATAATAAGATAGCAAGGCAAAGATGTACGATGACAAATTTGACCTTCAACTCTTCAACCCTGATGATGCAGGGGTACTGCAGGCTTAAACCATAAACGTTAGACATTTGTTGCTCACGGATTTGTAATAACATTGCTAAGCAAAGGTATACGACGAAAAATTGGACCTTCAACTCCTCAATCCTGATGATGCAGGGGTATTGAATGCCTGAGCCATAAAACTTAGCTATTTCAATCTTACGCATTCAAAATGATATTTTAAAAAATGTAAGGTAAAACATTAGAAAAATGGTTGTATACGGTGGAAAATTGGACCTTCAACTCCTCAATCCTGATGATGCTGGGGTGCTTCAAGCTTAAACTATAGGCGTTAGCTACATGATCGCTACGTATATCTGATAAGATTACTAAACAAAGATATAAGATGAAAAATTTGACCTTCAACTCCTCAACTCTGATGATGCAGGGGTACTTCAGGCTTAAACTATAGGCGTTGGCCATTTGATGCTTATGGGTATGTAATATATTTACAAAGCGAAGACGTATGATAAAAAAGTTGACCTTCAACTCCTCAACCCTGATGATGCAGGGTACTGTAAGCCCAAGCCATAGAAGTTGGGGATCTGTTGCTTACGTGCATGCGATGAGATTACATAGAAAAGATATGACATGATAATTTTGACCTTCAACTCTTCGGCCCTGATGATGCAGGGGTACTTCAGGCTTAAACCATAGGCGTTGGCCATTTGATACTTATGGATATGTAATATATTTACAAAGCAAAGACGTATGATAAGAAAATTGACCTTCAACTCCTCAACCCTGATGATGCAGGGTACTGCAAGTTTAAACCATAAGCATCGGCCATATGGTGCTTACGTATATGTAATGAGATTACTAAGCAAAGATATGACATGATAATTTTGACCTTCAACTCCTCAACCCTGATAATGCTGGGGTCCTTCAAGTTTAAACCGTAGGCATCGGCCATATTGTGCTTACGTATACATAATGTTGTTGTTCACAATACCAACAATGAGTTTCGGAGAGGATATAATTATGATCAAAAATTCCACTTTGAATACAATTACCTGAAAGATGCAAGAGTACCACCAACCTTTTTAAATTGGATGGGTTATTTTTATCAGTATCAGTTGAATTATACTCTTAGTTATAAGGTTTATATTACTTTTTCTACTTTAAATATTGATAATTATAGGTCTATTCTTTAAATAAATGTTTACTCAGAAAAAGTTGTTTTATTCGGTTAGGTTAGGTTCGAACAGATTTTTCCAATTCAGAATCTAAGGGAGGGGGCGCGGTAGCGCCCCCGACCGGTTGTGTCAAAGAAGTCTATTTTTATATGATGACGTCAGCACATAATTTTATTCATCCGAAAATCGGACGAATAATTAATTTTATTCATCCGGTTAGCGGACGACTAGCAACAGCCATAACTGATTTTATCGTGACTGAAAAGCGTGAAAAAAAAAATTTTAAGCAAAAAATACAACCGACTTCCATGCCACATAAAAGTAAAAAATAATTTAAATACATGTTGGTTTAGAGCAAACACAGTTCTTAGTACATAGTCCCGAAGTCGGCGCTCATATAAGATACATGTAGTTTCGTCATGATCCAGCAAAATATGGTGAGCGCCGACTTCGGGACTATGTACTAAGAACTGTGTTTGCTCTAAACCAACATGTATTTAAATTATTTTTTACTTTTATGTGGCATGGAAGTCGGTTGTATTTTTTGCTTAAAATTTTTTTTTGAATAATATTATCGCGGAATTTATACATTTTTTTTTTATCTAAGTGAAGTAGCAAACGAGCTCTCGAGGACTGAGATTGTCGCTCATAAAAAAGTTAATGTATAATTATGTAGGGATATAAAAAAATTCGTATTCAATTCGATACATCCTTGGGGACGTATGAACAAGACTACATAACAAAGTCGAATAAGTCTCGAATACGACAGAGCAGTGATAGCCTAATGGTTAAAACTTGCCCTCTCGATCGGGAGGTCCGAGGTTCAAATCCAGGCACGCACCACTGATTTATGTGCGTATTATACTTTAATTATCACTGCTTTTCGGTGAAGGAAAACATCGTGAGGAAACCTACACACCCGAGAGTTCTTTAAAAAAAAAAAGTTCTCGGAGGTGTGTGAAGTCCACCAATTCGCACTTGGCCAGCGCGGTGGACTATGGCCTAAGCTCTCTCATTCCGAGAGCAGACCCGTGCCCAGCAGTGGGACAGTAATGGGTTGACGACGACGACAGAGGTTTCCATACTTCAATGTTTGTGGAATAATACAGAAATGTAACACATTGAATATATTTTCTATTAGTGATGTAGAAAATATTCGCATGTTTTTACATATTTGCTCGAATTCGCTGGGATTGTGCGACTGTTTCGCGAATAATGAACAGCAGTTTGAGGACCAAAAGAAAGGGTCGCCAAATTTATAAAAATTACCGCCCCCTACTCTCGTCAACCCATTATTGTCCCACTGCTGGGCACGGGTCTTCTCTCAGAATGAGAGAGTTTAGGCCATAGTCCACCGAAGTGCGAATTGGTGGACTTCACACACCTCCGAGAACTGTTTTTTTTTTTAAAGAACTCTCGGGTGTGTAGGTTTCCTCACGATGTTTTCCTTCACCGAAAAGCAGTGATAATTAATTTCTAATACGCACATGAATCAGTGGTGCGTGCCTGGGTTTGAACCTCGGACCTCCCGATCGAGAGGGCAAGTTACAACCATTAGGCTATCACCGCCCCCTACACTACTATTCTATATTTTATACTGGTTAATAGTACGTGTTGCTGAGGCACCTACCTGAAAATATACTTTTTTTTGTTTACGAGAGTGAAACCTTCAAAAGGTACCCGACGTCGTGGGAGCGACGCGGGTTATGTGGGATTCTTACCGCACTAAAATCCCCCCGGTGGCCGTCCTCAGCACTGCGTAGAGTATTGATGCTCACCGTGCCTCTCGGTGTTTACAACTTCCCGAGGTCACTTGGCTGGACGGTCCAAGCTCCCACTCTTACCGCCCGCAATCCGAGAAGCCCCTTTTAGTCGCCTTTTACGACAGGCAGGAGATACCGTAGCCCTATTCTGGTCCCGGAACTAACGGACAAACTGAAAATAAACCTTTTTTTTTGTTTTCGAGGGGGAAACCTTCCAAAGGTACCCGACGCCGTGGGAGAGACGCAGGGTTATGTGGGATTTTTACCGCACTAAACCCCCCCCCCCCCCCCGGTGGCCGTCCTCGGCGCTGAAAAGGAGGACTCCGGGATCTCGAAACGACTTCAACCGGAATCCTGCGAGCGCGCTGCCCCATCGGGCTCCTCCCAGATGGGCAGCTGGGCCCACCGCTTCGTCCAGTCTTTACGACGGTATGCGACCACACATACCGCCGTCCTACCCGGGATTGCCTGACCGAACGGTTCGAGCTCCCACTCTAGCCGTCTGCAACCCCGGAAGTCCCTTTTAGTCGCCTCTTACGACAGGCAGGGGATGCCGTAGCCCTATTCTGACCCCGAGACTACAGGGACGACTGAAAATAAACCTAGCCGCATCCTTGTTGGCGTCAAATTAGAAATAAAATCTGAATATTCACGCTTTCTACACTCATAGCCCCACAGTAGGATTTTCTCCTGTGTCGTGGGTACCATGGACACACACAAGACGAATACACAAATACCCAGACCCAGAACAGGAATCTAAACTCATTCAGATACCTGTCTGGACGGGGAATCGAACCCGGGACCGGTTCGCTTTCGCATTCGCGAAAGTTGAAATAGTAATATTTTTTACATCTCTATTTTATATCGGTCATTCTTTATTAATTCCATTCGGCGTTCTGGAAAAGCTCATTTTGACCGTAACTATTTATTTTTTGAGTAAAAACGGGACATTGGTTTATGTCAATTAGTATGGTTGATTTATAAAACTATTGAGATTTACAAGTGAAAATTTTATGAAATTCGTCTGCGAAAAAATCCTCCTCAATTCATCTTGATTATCATCAACACAGTTTTTGAAAACGGGGCTATTTTGCACTAAAAATTTTAACGAAAATAATAAACCCATTTTTGTGAAGCATTTCTTGCGTTTCGATGGAAGGGTGTGGTTGCTGCCACATTGTTATATGAGGCCACCATCACAGTCCTCGGGAGCAGGAACGCATCTGTGATTGACTTCAGATAGAACCCGTTTTGTATGAAGTTGATTACAGGTGTCCATGGACACCAGTGACCACTTACCATCAGATGGACTGCATGCTCGTTTGCTACTTCAGTCAAATAAAAAAAAAAAAACCTAAACTCTATTCCTACGTTCCTGAACTGCTTAAACTAAGTTAATAAAACAGTCGAAGGCAATTAAAGATAACATTAACAATTAGTAGTTTTCACCTAAATAGGGGTAATATAAATAAACATTAAAAATATCTCCAAACACCATCCACTTTTATCACGTCAACAAGCCATGTTTGAGCGTTCGTGTAAAAATAATTACCCAGTTATTGTTTTATAATGTTAATTAATAATTAACACAGTGGAGCGTGTCGACACGATAGCCTGGTTATGTGGTCAAATCACGAGATCATAGAATAAACCATAAATGTTTTTGCGTTATGGTAGTAACTTGTCTACAATAGCTGTCCCTGTAGTCTCCCTAAAAACTAAGGTATTTTCGGCTTGTCGTAAGAAATGAAATTAAATGAAATGTCTTAATTTTGTTGTATAGGCGTACGAGGGCACTTACAAATTGTCAGTTGGGTAATTTTTTTTCTTACACTACTGGATCGGAATACGACCTCAACTGAGAAGATCTGGCAAGAAACTCAGCGGGTTTGTCTTTTTTCTTATTTATATCCATTTTTTAAATATAACTACAATCATGTTTTTAAGCTATTGCATAGCTTCTATCGAGGGCCTTGAGCGCGGGTACCGAATCCAGAAATTCCGTAACGAAAAAAAAAAAAGAGTTGTGTCACAATGATTTTTGTATAGAAAAATTAACTAAAATATTTTAGATATTTTAGCCAATTTCCTCAAAAAAACCCTTTGGAGTTAATTTTCTTAAATTAATAAGTATCTTACTTTACTTCCATTTTACATGTGACAGATATATTCGCCATTAAGTTTGGATCAGGGATGTGATCTGAGGTCGACTAATCAAAGAATCGATTAATTAAGGTTATAAAATCGATTTACTGATTTATTTGAATTGATCCAAGAATCTACTGTTCTATTCTTTGTTCGACTGAACAAAGTTTATTAACTTTAATATCAAAGTTTAACTGTAACAAAGTAAGACTGTTTATTAACTTTAATATCAAAGAAAAAGAAATACTGCATAAATAAAATAAATAAATAATAAATAATTATAATTGCATAAGTTGATACAAAATGCTATGCAATAGCTTTACCGCGGCAGTCCCCGAGTGCCACACGTCTTTTTTTCGAAATTAGATGTATCTCTAGCCACTCGTGTTATCAGATGTAACGAAACCTCATATCGTAAATTAGATTAGGCTGTTTGGACTGTTAAGTTCTAAAAGGAACTAGACACATCAAAACACTGAAAGAAAAATGCGATAACTACTATGCCGCCATTAAATGTTAACAAAATATCCCGTACATTTCCTAATCTCTTTACTTTCAAAAGAAAACAACCCGACGCTTCCCGCAACACTTCAAATAAAGACTTAACCCTCAAAGAGGGTGGCTTTGAGTTTCCCATCAGCGTACCCTTGACGGTAAACACA
>OX453079.1:2481382-2595622 GCA_949699795.1 Spicauda simplicius | reverse complement strand
TTGACGGTAAACACAGATACTATCAAATTTCAACACTTGAAAGTAAACAATGTCTGTTATTATTAAGCTATTAAGCGTTCTTGAGTTGCTTGTTCATTGTGAAGTTTGTTGACTTATTATGTTTGATCAGTGGTTCCCAACCTTTTGGTGACGAAGGACCATTTGGCAAAATATCTGTTGACCCATGGACCACCGGTATAAGGGTGTAATAAAGATAAAAATAAATCTGAAAATTAATATGGGATTATTATTTTTTTAATAAATCACGCGTACATTATTGTTCAAAGCAAACAATATTTAATGCGCTTTCTGTATACTCTTTACTAATTCCTGATCCTTGGTTCAGGCACGGCTGTCCGCTACTTGACTGTCATTGTGATAACTTCTTACATAACAATATTTTTTGATGACTTCTCGGAGCACTTCAGGTGCTTACAGGGACCATCAGTGGTCCGCGGACCACTGGTTGGGAACCACTGTGTTTGATAGATGAAATGAACGAGTCTAGAACGGTAGCGCCACTAGGGGAAGAAAATTACAACAATAACAACATGATCTCATACAATGTGATACAAATACTTTCTGTTTACTGCGTCAGAAGGAGGATAATGTTTTTCGAGCGTATGTATGTCCATTTCTTTGCCACTTTTTTACCTGATTGAAGTAGCAAGCGAGCATGCAGTCCACCTGATGGTAAGTGTTCACTGCCGCCCTTGGAATCTGTAAGCAACTTCATACAGAACATGGGTTCTATCTGAAGTTAATCACAGATGTGTTGCTACTCCCGAGGACTATGATGGTCGCCTCATATAAAACCCCAGCAACGGCAACCACACCCTTCTATCGAAACGCAAGAAATGCTTCACGCTAGAAATAGGTGTGGCGGTGGTACTTCCCCGGTCGAACCACACTGGTTCTACCACCTGTAAAATGCAGATGGCACTAAATTGACCCCTGAGAAACAACACTTTTTGGAAGTTTCTTTTAGGCTTTTAGCACTCTCCCTTCTGGAACGTATCAACACTTAAGCTTAAAACTTAATAGTACTGCTATTATCGTCCCTGTAGTTCCGGGATCAGAATAGGGCTACGGTATCCCCTGCCTGTCGTAAGAGGCGACTAAAAGGGGCTTCCGGGGTTACAGACGGCTAGAGTGGGAGCTCGAACCGTTCGGTCAGGCGATCCCGAGAAGGACGGCGGTATATGTGGTCACATACCGTCGTAAAGACTAGACGGGGCGGTAGGCCCAGCCGCCCATCTGGGAGGAGCCCGATGGGGCAACGCGCTTAGAGGATTCTGGTTGCGGTCGGACCGAGTTCCCGGAGTCCTCTTTATAGCGCCGAGGACGGCCACCGGGGGGGTTTTAGTGCGGTAAAAATCCCAAATAACCCTGCGTCGCTCCCACGGCGTCGGGTACCTTTTGAAGGTTTCCCCCTCGAGAACAAAAAAAAAAAAACTGCTATTATAAGGCAAGAATAGGTGTGGCGGTGGTGCGTCCTATCTATGAAAAATTCTATTACGTTTATTATTTCCTCTTCATTCTTTCTTACTTTTCCTTTCTCTGCCAGACAGGTATCCGAATGGTGAGTTTAGATTCTTGTTCTGGGTCTGGGTGTTTGTGTATTCGCCCTTGTGTGTGTCCATGGCACCCAAGACACTGGAGAAAATCCTAATGTGGGGCTATGAGTGTAGAAAGCGAAAAACGTTTATTTCCCTTGAAACGTCCGTCTGGGAAGTCGGTTATGAAAAAAATCTCTTCCATCCTATATATCTGTAGTACGCTAATATCTAACATCTCGCATGTCTAAAGTGTAATCGATAATTGAAGTGTTCAGTTTGAAGTGCGTACTTCGAGGTAAGCAAGAGGGGTGGAGGGTTAACTTTCGGAAAGCCTCCGTTATGTTGCTTTGAATTTAAAGTAAGGAGTAAGTGTTTCTGAACTGAAAACTTTTTAGGCGCATGGAGCGAATATACGCTTTCTACACTCATAGCCCCACACTAGGATTTTTTCCTGTGTCGTGGGTACGACGGACACACACAAGACGAATACACAAACACCCAGACACAGAACATGAATCTAAACTCATCATTCAGATACCTGTGTGGCCGGGAATCGAACCCGAGACCCATTGCGCGTCAGTCGGTATGGTAACCGCTCCGCCACGCGGCTCGTCATTATCTATACTAATATATAAAGCTGAAGAGTTTGTTTGTTTGTTTGTTTGAACGCGCTAATCTCAGGAACTACTGGTTCGAATTTAAAAATTATTTTTGTATTGAATAGACCATTTATCGAGGAAGGCTTTAGGCTATATAACATTACGCTGCAACTATTAGGAGCGAAGAAATAATGGAAAATGTGAAAAAAACGGGGAAACGAACAAAGTCGTGGGTAACAGCTATAATCTATAAAGCAGAGGAGGTTGTTTGCAAAAGTAAATTATGCCCAAAATAACTATTCCACGCGGACGAAGTCGCGGGCACAGCTAGTCAAAATATATTATCGCAATGGATTAAATACAGTGAACCATCAAATGATGATTTGGATAACGTACGTATATACAAATGTACGTAGGTATATGTAAATGTTATTTATAAAATCCATATCAGAACTGAAAAATGAAAGAAAAACAGAACCGAAAAAGAACATTTACAAATAAAATGAATAACCGACACAAATCTTCGATCAACAAAATGTAATAAGTTTTTATGGATCGTATATACAAATACATTAAACTCTGTTATTTTTCCACGAAAAACTTCAGAGGGATGTCTACTTTATTTTTTTGCTCGCCCCAGGCCTTTTCATCCAACTTTTTTGCTAATAAATACAGACGTTTGCCCTTAAGGGTATTGAGTGATTTATGTTATTCTGCGAAAACTGTGTTTTCTATATCCCATAGCTGGACAACTACCTCCATTTTTTATAAGATTAAAGGACAAAGGCAGCATGCAGTCCACTTGATGGTAAGTGGTCACTACCCATAGACATCTGTAAGCAATCATATCATAACATCATACTAATATTATAAAGGCGAAAATTTGTGAGTGTGAATGTTTGTTACTTCTTCACGTGTAAACGGCTGGAGCGAGTTTCATAAAATTTGCTAGGGCGTTAGCTGATACTCTGAATTAACATATTGGCTACTTTTTACTGTGAGAAAAAAATATCTTACTCCAACGGGACAGTCGATAGGTACATCGATTTTTAATTACTTCCGGGTTCAGCCAGTTTCATATACAACAGAGGTTTTATCTGGAATCAATCACCGATGCCAGGAGGATTCCAAGGACTAAGATGGTCATAAACGTGACTTCTTTGCAGTTTTTATAGATAATAGTACGGAACCCTTCGTCTGTGAGTAGGACTCGCACTTAGCCGATTTTTTCTAACGTGACACTCAGGATGAACGATTTACACGCTAAAGTGTCCACAGTAAATCGCGGTGATAAAAAGGAAGATGTAAATAAAATATTGAGTAGTAATAAAATGTCAACAAATGCCAATAAAATAGTCATAAAAAGTTGTGAATGGTAAATAGCTGTAATAAATTTAATATAGAAAATTGCGTACACAAACTCTGCACTAAAAAAAGAGTAGTTTTACTATTGCGAAATTTGCTATTAGTATATACAAATTTATGATCAAGTTTATATGTTAACATTTGTTGAAGATGTATTTTCAAGGTGGTAGAACCAGTGTAGTTTGACCGGAGAAGTACCACCGTCACACCTATTTCTAGCATGAAGCATTTCTTGCGTTTCGATGGAAGGGTGTGGTTGCCGGCACATTTTCAGATGAGGCGACCATCATAGTCCTCGGGAGTAGCAACGCATCTGTGATTGACTTCAGATGGAACCCATGTTCTGTATGAAGTTCATTACCGATGTCCATGGGCGATAGTGATCACATTCTTTCCTCTTTTGCTACTTCAATCTTGAAAAATATATATATCAGATTGACAAACACTGCACGGTGATTTTATAACCTAACACAAACAAGTAATAACTGTCTTAATTTAAAAGGCAAATAGTGATCATTCCTATAAAATCATTTCAGACTTCATTGATTCGACGACGGAATAACAATATCACTTGTTTACATACACTTAGGGATTGCAATCCGGAAAACCGGATCCGGTAATCCGGCGGATCCGGTACCAATTCACCACCGGATCCGGACCTCCACCGGATCCGGTGAATGTATATTTTGACAAAGATTTCCCATTACAAAAAATTACCGTTAGAAATCGATGATTTTTTTACACTGTTTTAACCGTTCGATTATTGAGAAAAAAAACGGCCGGATTGAAAATGAGGCCGGATTGCAATGCCTACATACACTACATAAATATCTATATATTAATAAGTGAAGCAAAAATTTGTGACGTGTTTTTAAGATACTTGCCGCAGACAGAGGAGTATGAAATTACGCACGGTTATAGTTGATGTAGAGAAGGATTGCGCAATGCTAATATTTTTTTCAAATGATGCATAAAACATACATAAAATCAACTAAAAACACATTACACTCACTACCTTGCAGTTGACACAAAAACATACATAATAAACAAAATAGAACAGTCAATGATGTTCAATCTATACTAATATTATAAAGCTGAAAAGTTTGTTTAAACGCGCTAATCGCAGGAACTACTGGTTCGAAAAGTTCTTTTAATGTTGAATAGACCAATTATCGAGGAAGACTTTAGGCTATATATATATATATATATATATATAGCCTAAAGTCTTCCTCGATATATATATATATATATATATATATATATATATATAAACGCGAGTGAAACTGCGGAAACTGCTAGTTAGAGAAATATTCGTGTTAATTTGGACAACATGAAGTTTAGTTTTTTATTTTAAATTACGGTCGAATTTCGACCGTTGCGATGTGTCTTTAGTAAAGCTTGTGTAAAACATGAAGTGAAGAGACTGAATGATTTAAGTTTTACAAAAAAGACGTATTTACCGAAACACTTGTGGGAAGAGTTAAAATAGATGATTAAGTCTTTAATTAGACTAAAGCCAAAGTCAAAGGATTTTAACCTATCAATGAATCGTTTCTTAAAAGACTCTAAAACACGCTTTCTACACTCATAGTCCCACTAGGATTTTCTCCTGTGTCGTGGGTACCATGGGCACACACAAAGACCAATACACAAACACCCAGACCCAGAAAAGGAATCTAAACTCATCATTCAGATACCTGTCTAACCGGGAATCGTACCCGGAACCCATTGCGCGTCAGACCGGTATGGTAACCGCTCGGCCATGCGGGTCGTCAAAAGGTTCTAGAAGTCTTTGTGAGATATGTCTCTGACCGGGAATCGAACGCGGACCCTGCTTCAGAGTAGTGACTACACCGCCACGCTCGTCATAGTAACCTAGAATAGAACACACCGTCACCTCGTAATCGCACGCAACGCAAGACACGCCAACAAATCAACAATTCACAACTTATGCAAACCAGCGTTTCAACAGGCAATTGATTACTCCATCGAACTTGATTTATGCGTGTTCTTAGTACCACAGATGATAATCAAAAAGCACGGTAGGTAGTGCTCGGCCAAATTCACTCTGGATAAGCTCTAATGTGCATATATTTACACATAATGCTTTAGCGTGTCTTTCCCTATCATACCTTCATATAAGCAATAAATAACTATTGATATGCACAGCTCTTAGTGTGACTAAAAATTTAAATTTTTGCAAAACTCCTCCTTTTATAGTGAAGCACTAAGGTTTTTGGGAATTCGACTCATAAGGGGATAAAAATGGGGGGAAAATTTATATAAAAGTCCGCCAACTTTGATGCAAGCCCAATGAAGCTTAGTATTTAGCTTAATGGTTCAATACATTTGTGAATATTGACAATAAGCGGGAGGGGGGAGTATGCTCAGCATTTTATCTCAAAAGTGTAATAGATGGATCATATTGTAGTTTGCTAACAATGTCACGAGTTCGGTTAGTTTGCTATAATTTGGGATCTCAATACTTTTTGCCGTTATTTTTAACCAATTTCGGAAAAGTTCGTAGATTAACACACCTATTTCTAACGTGAAGCATTCCTTGCGTTTCGATGGAAGGGTGTGGTTGCCGGTACACTTTTATATGAGGCGATCATCCTAGTCCTCGGGAGTAGCAACGCGTCTGTGATTGACTTCAGATAGAACCCATGTTCTATTTGAAGTGGCTTACAGGTGTCCATGGGCGGCAGTGACCACTTACCATCAGGTGGACTGCATGCTCGTTTGCTACTTCATTATTATAAAAAAAAGAATTTTTAAATTGAATTTGGCATTTCTTAAACACCAGTGTTTTATAGGATTTAAATGTCTTCATCTACATGAAGCGGGTCTTGCCTAACTAGCGCTCGGCATGCGCCCGCGCATGTTGTTGACATAAAAACAGGCGCAGAATACGTAATCGATACGTTCAATTTATGTAATCGATTGATACGTTGAGTTTTGGTTTTAGAATGGTATTATCCCTGCAGTTTAGTTTGAAAAGCTTGCGTTTTAAAAAATCTGACATAACTGAAAATATTTCATCTCCTAATCGGGTACATGGATGTTATGTACATAAAGATTAAAGGCTAAGTGATACCTCAAGGTATAAGCTAATATTATTTTTTTATACTTCAACTATTAAAGATCGTCAAAACAAGATGGGGTACAATCCATCATTGTCTCACTGCTGGGCCCGGGTCTTCTCTCAGAATGAGAGTGTTTTAGGCCATAGTCCACCGCGCTGGCGAAATGCGAATTGGTGGACTTCACACACCTCCGAGAACTTTTTTTTAAAGAACTCTCGGGTGTGTAGGTTTCCTCGCGATGTTTTCCTTCACCGAAAAGCAGTGATAATTAATTTCTAATACGCACATAAATCATGCGTGCCTGGGTTAGAACCTCGGACTTCCGGATTGAGGGCAAGTTTCAACCATTAGGTTATCAACAAAAGATGGTATAGAAACAATAAAACGGAACTATTATATGTATATGGAGGAACTTATTATAAAAACTGTAAGTTTCGCCAAGGAAATATAATTTGCTTGGATTACTTGATAAAAGCTGCTGTAAAGTGTTTACTTTACAGCAGCTTTTATCAAGTAATCCATATAACTTTTGTTAAGAAATGAAACCCTACGTTTGTAGGGTTTTATTTCTTAACAAAAGTTATATCCTAGTAGAACAAGACGAACAATTCACTACAATACAGAGACAAGCAATAACGCCACGCTGTAACCAATAAAACACTCGACTAGTGATGCTCAAATATAATTTTGTGAATCGAGTCACTCGAATTGTAGTGTTGTCGCAGGCGCGGAGGTAATTGAGAGGCGTGTTGATTGAACGATGTCTTTATTTTAATTGCCTTAATACTCCTCTTACACTAAGTTATAAATATACGCGGCTTAGCTTTACACCACAAATTGCAAACCAGTAACTTGAGTGGAATCCCACAAGTTTTGCAGTTAAGTGAGATTTTTAGTAACACGTTTAGTAATATACTTTTTTTTTCAGCCAAACGATAAGGCAGACGGGCTGCCTGAAGAAGGAACCCCATGAAGAACCCCATGTCATACCGCTCCGGGAATGCCTTAGGAGGAAGCTACTTGGAATATCGACACACGATAAACTTAACGCGTATTTTGGTTTGTAAAAAGGGCCGACATAGATCAATCAAGGGACATTTAGTGGCAACAAAAAATGAACTCGGTGCGAGTTCACTTCGTAACTCGAGTGCATAGAAACTCGCGTGATACATTTTTTCAATCCAGTACGAGACAAATTCACTCGAATGACTCGAGTAAAAGACTCGTGTCGCATCACTACTAAGCGTACCTAAAAAGAAGCGATACATACAACTATCAATCTTACAGTTTCAAAGCAGGGTTCAATTCGCCCCAACACAGGACATCAAAGGAAATTTTTCGGAGTTAGAAGGGTGTTCATTCATGTAGTGTTGTGAAAATAAGCGCTCAGCGTAGAGCGTTGTTTATGCTTAAGCGTTTAAACGTAGGGCTGTGATAGCCTGTTGAAACTTGCCCTCTCGATCGGGAGGTCCGAGGTTCAAATCCAGGCACGCAATGATTTATGTGCGTATTAGAAATTAATTATTACTGCTTTTCGGTGAAGGAAAACATCGTGAGGAAACCTACACACCCGAGAATTCTTAAATAAAAAAAGTTCTTGGAGGTGTGTGAAGTCCACCAATTCGCACTTGGCCAGCGCGGTGGACTATGGCCTAAAATTCATCCTGAGAGAAGGCCCAGCAGTGGGACAATAATGAGTTGTACCCAAACCGTGGGGCCACAAGACATTAGCTTTACCGGTTAATCGCTGTGCATTGCAAGCATCAGGGACGAGCGAATATTTGCAGCATTATTTTATCTGATTGAAGTAGCAAACGAGCATGCAGTGCACCCGATGGTCAGTGGTCATTGCCGCCCAAAAACCTCCGTAAACACCTTCATATAGAATTGACGTTCTATCTGAAGTCAATTACAGATACGTTGCTGCTCCCGAGGACTAAGATGTTCGCCCCATATAAGAGTGAACCCGCAACCCTTCCACCGAAACGCAATTGCTTCACGCAAGTAATAGTCAAAAAAACACCCGTTCGACCGCCTGGTAGATCTCAGGACGTTTGATTTTAATGCATATGCGTAATGCAAAAAAGCATGGGGCGTTTCGCGCTATATTTTTCGTATATCAAGCAACCGAAACAATATTGTGCCTCACGATCCACGCTTTTCATTATTGTTTTAGCGTATCTATACTAATATTATAAAGCTGAAGAGTTTGTTTGTTTGTTTGTTTGAACGCGCTAATCTCAGGAACTACTGGTTGGAATTGAAAAATTCTTTATATGTTGATTAGACCATTTATCGAGGAAGGCTTTAGGCTATATAACATCACGCTGCAACTATTAGGAGCGAAGAAATCATGGAAAATGTGAAAAAAAACAAGGAAAATTATTCATCCTTGAGGGCTTACGTTGCATGTTCTGCGAAAACGGTTCAGGATACCAAAAATATATGTATGAAAGAAATATTCCTCTTGAATGAATATGTATATGTCATGTATTTTTTAAGCGCGGGCGTAGCTGCGGGTTTCAGCTAGTTTGAAGATATGTTTTTTAAATTTTTAGTTTGGTATGCTTCAAAAGCGTCTTTACTATATTTATTTTCTCTTTTTAGTTCTATTTATTGTTCAAAAAATAGATCGGGATGATTTTTTCATATCATTACATTGTCATCGGTCCCTGATAAGTATGCAAAAATTCATACTATAGATAGATAGATAGCCAGATAGATACATGCGGCTGAAGCTAATAAAAAGAGTGTTAAAAATACTATAAACCCACTTTATATTTTCGCAAGTACCAAGTCATGGAACATTAAATTAAAGTGTTAATTGCTCTGCACTGCAAATGTAGAGTATTTAAACTTAATAGGTGGTAGACAGTAGTTCGACCGGGGAGGTACCATCACCACACATATTTCTAGCGTGAAGCAGCTTTGCATTTCTGTGGAAGGATGTAGTTGCCGGCTTACTTTTATATGTGGCGACCATCTTAGTACTCGGGAGTAGCAACTGTAATTGACTTTAAATAAAGGATTTTGTAGTGGACTGTATTAAAAGACTTCTTCGATGTAATTTTTCCTTTATTCCTTCTTCATTGGTTGCTTGCTGCCGAATACAATTGTTGGCCAGAAAGCCTCATATTTATTTAAAATAATTCGACCGTTCTAATTGGATTGATCATTTCCGCCAATCAGAGCGCTCGAATTTTCTAAGTCTATCCTACTCTTACATGTATCTATCTCGCTCTTTCAATTTATACCATTTTCGTATGAGGTAAACAACAGACAGCGAGTGTAGTTAGCTCATCCTTTTACACATTATAGTTTTCTTACATTATGACAATAATACTTAATCTATACTTAATCTATTGGAATTTGCTAGTTAGAATACTTATACAAAACATTAATAAACTCTAAAGCGTAAATAAACATAAACAAATCGGTAACCTAAATCAAGTTATATAAAATAATGGAATAATTACTTAATCTACTTATTCTACGTTGTTGTATCCCTTTTATTATCTTATCTCTATTTTTACTTAATAACTACGGAAGCTGCTCGTCGTCCGCAACAGCTCCTCCCCCCGGCGCAGCCTGCGTAGCCTCCATCACGACGAGCTTTCTCACCGGCCGCTTGAAGACTCCCGTCTTGGTGCGGACGTCAGCCACTCGTACCCCGCCGTCTGGACCCTCGTAGACGCGCTCGACGACTCCCATGGGCCACACGTTCCTTGGTAGCGTGTGGTCGACGATGAGCACGACGTCGCCGGATTGTAGCCGCCGCTCGACGCCCGATGAGTCGCCTCGAGGTACCAAAGTAGGGAGGTACTCCCGCACCCAGCGCCGCCAGAACTGGTCAGCTAGCGCCATGCTCGTTCTCCAAGTTCTCCGGTCGGCTTCGTGACACGGACCCGTGTGAGGTAGGCCCGCCGATGATCCCAGGAGGAAGTGGTTCGGTGTCAACGCCTCGGGGTCGTTCGGATCCACGCTGACATGTGTTAGCGGCCGAGCGTTGATAGAGTACTCCGCCTCGGTCAGCAGGGTGTGTAGTACTTCCTCCGCCGGCACCTTCTCGTTGAGTGTAGCGGCTAGCGCGGTTTTAACTGACCGCACCATCCGCTCCCAGGCTCCTCCTTGGTTCGGTGCTCCCGGGGGTATGTAGCGCCACTCCATGCGATGCAGTAGTCCCTCGTCCCGCAGTGCCGGTGCCCACTCTTCATAGGCGGCTCGCAACTCCTTATCGGCTCCTCGGAAGTTAGTGGCGTTGTCGGAGTACATTGTTCGCGGCCATCCTCGCCGGGCCGCCATCCGTCGCATCGCCATTATCGCCGAACTTGTAGAGAGGGATGGCACTACTTCTAAGTGCACTGCGCGGGTCGTGAGGCACGTAAAGAGTGCGCCCCATCTCTTCTCCCGGCGACGTCCGATCTTCACCACCATGGGCCCGAAGTAGTCCATGCCACAGTAGCTGAAGGGTCGCTTGAACGGCTCCAGCCGCTCGCGTGGTAGGTCTCCCGTCGCCGGTACTTGCGGTCTTGCTTTTCTTCGCTTGCATAGTGCGCAGTCCTTTTCTATAGTGCGCACAGTAGGTCGTAGGTGTATCACCCAGTACTTCTGACGTAGGTCATTCGTCACGCGCTCCCGGTTGGCGTGCCCTGCTGCGCAGTGTTCCCGCTGCACGAGAAGTCTGGTGATCCGGTGTCGGCCGTCCAGGATAACTGGCCTCTTTGTTTCTGCCGGCGCCGTAGCTGCCCCGATGCGGCCCCTTATTTTCAATATGCCGTCTTCTAGTATGGGGTCCAATCGGAACAGTCGACTAGTTTTCGTAATCGCCTTTTCTTTTTGCAGTAGTTGTAGCTCGTCCGGGAAGCTGTCGCGTTGCGCCCGCCGTATGAGTGCCCTCTCTGCCTCTTCTAAGTGGTGAATCTCCATGCGTGTCGCCCGGCGCCGACATATGTCCGCGAACGCCAGTACTCGTGCGGCCGCTCTCACCAGTGTTTCATACTTCGAGAAGCGAGCGGGGTCCGGCAGCCACCCATCTTCATTCCGTGTACTCGCGGCGACGTGAAGTACCATCTCTTCTTGCGTGTCTTCATCTTCACACTTCTCCTTGGGCCACTGGTTCTCCGGGAGCGTTAGGAATTCGGGCCCTTGGAACCAGCGGTCCCCCGCGGTGATAGTCGCGCTGGTGAATCTTGTGGCGTCGTCCGCTACGTTCTCATGCGTGGGCACCCATCGCCATTCTTCTTTGTGAGTGAGCTCGGCTATTTCTCCCAGTCGATGCGCGACGAACGGCGTGTATCTCTTCGCGTCGCGTCGGATCCCATGTATCACCGTCATGGAGTCTGTCCAGTATATTGTTCGTGCCGCCGCGATGCGATGCTCTTTTCTTATGGTGTCCGCCAGTCGTGCTCCGATGACCGCCGCTTGTAGCTCGAGGCGCGGTATGGTCTGAGTCCGCTTCGGAGCCACCTTCGACTTGGCAGCTATGAGGCTCAGGCAGTAGCTCCCGTCGGGTCGAGTAATGCGCCAGTATGCCACCGCCGCATAAGCTTGCTCGCTGGCGTCGCATAAGATGTGCAGTTCCCGGTCGTGGCAGTCCCCCCGCGCGTACTGTCGCTCCAACCGCAGGTGAGATATGCTGGACAGCTGTCGCATCCATGTCGCGAAGAGTTCTTGTTCTTCTTCAGGAATCGGTTCGTCCCAGGATATCTTTAATCGCCACAAACTTTGTAGTATAATCTTCGCCCTTATTGTGTAGTTACTAAGGAGCCCAAGCGGGTCATATATGGACATTACTGCGCTCAGTGCTTCCCTCTTCGTCGGCGCGCGGTTCTGCGCGCGCACATCTTCGGGTACTCGGTTCATTGACGTGTTGAATCCAAGTTCATCTCGCTCCGGGTTCCAAAACAACCCCAGTATCTTGTTCGCGATACTTTCCCCGCCGAGTTGAGTGGGCGTCGTGGCGCGTAGTTCCTCCGGTATGTCTTGCAGCACGTTGACTTCGTTCGCGCTCCACGCTCGCAGATTGAATCCCGCCGCGATGTGTACAGTACGTATCTCTGTAATGGCGCGGCGAGCCTCCCGGGTGTCTTCGTAACTTGCCACCAAGTCGTCCATGTAGTGGCTTCGGGTGATTGCTTCAAAGGCGAGTGGATGCGAGTGAGAGTGTATTCTTGCGTTGTAGTCTCGGACGAAGTGCGCCATGAACGGTGAGCTGGCTGCGCCGAAGATCATGCTCGTCATCTTGTAGTGGCGCGGCGGCTTGACCCGTTCATATCCCCTCCATAGGAACTGCTGCGCTGGCTGGTCTTCTTCACGTATCTTAATCTGAAGGAACATTTCTTGAATGTCGGCCGTAATCGCCACGCTCTTCTCTCGGAACCGGAACAGAACTCCAGGTAGTGACAGCAGCAAGTCGGGTCCCTCCAGCAGATTGTCGTTGAGACTGACACCTCGGCTCTTGGCAGCTGCGTCGAAGACTAATCGTTGCTTCCCCGGCTTGTTCGGATTCTGTACTGCAAAGTGTGGCAGGTACCAACAGACGGAGCTCGCCATCTCGCCCCCGTTGCACGGCTCGGCGTATCCTTTTTCTAACAGGTTTTCTATTTGCTTGGTATATTCTTGCTTGAAGTTAGGGTCAGCGTCCATCTTTTGTTCAATTTTCAGAAGGCGTCGCAGTGCCGCGTCGTAACTCTGAGGCAGCTTCACCCCATCCTCCCTCCATGGTAACCCCACTTCGTAGCCTTTTTCATTCTTTTTTATAGTTCGTTCGACGATCTTAATCGCTCGCCTATCTTCATCGCCCACTCGTGGCTTATGAGCGATACCCAGCGCCTCGATGTTGAAGTGATGTTCTACCAGGTCGTGTAGCATTCTTGTATCTTGCTTGTCTTCACCTCGTTCGGCGGTGTAGACGTGTAGCACGCTGTCTTGACTGGCTATGATATGTCGCGGCATCGTTCCGTGTATCACCCATCCCAGTTGTGTTCGCGATGCAGCCGGCTGATGGGGCTCACCCGTTCTCAGTTCTTGAGAGACTATGTATTCCCAGTGGTCGGCTCCCACCAGTAGTCCAGGTCGGCTGGCGTCGTAGCATACTTGCTCCCTCGGTAGATCTCGTAAATGTTCGTAATTCAATAGCGCGCTCGGTATTGATTGTTGTCGTATTTTCATGTTTCTTATTGTTCGTGCTCGCAACTTGTGAAGCTTGTCGTTCTCGCCTCGTAGGTGAATGGTGACCAGCTTGCTGTTGTTCTCTTGCTGCGTAGTGCTCACGCCTTGCATGCACAGCGGCATCCCTGGTCCTCTTGCGCCGACTCGCCCTGCTATTGTTTCATCTATAAGGGTAATTGTTGCCCCTTCGTCTAGTAGCGCATACGTCTTCACCTCCCCCCGTGGACCGACGACGGTGACCGGGCACATCTTCAATAATACTGTTTTCTTGTTCCATGGTGATGTATCCAGGGCCAGCACGGACTCCGCGTTGTCCTTCGATGGCTTCGGGTCTTGCCTTTCTTCGTATGATTGGTGAAGCGAAGAGTGATGAGGGCGACGACATTGGTTTACTTCACACGACTTCGATCGGCAATCACTTCGGCGATGCTTCCTCTTCAAACATTTGAAACATAATCTTCTTTGCCGCACGAACTCCCATCTTTTGTCAATGGGTAGTGCCGCATAGTCGGGGCACTCGGCTAGCTTGTGCTTCTTTTCGCAACTAGGACAGAGATCGTTCGGTTGCTCTTCCTCGGCGACGTTGTATACTGCGTTCGGTTTTCTTCTATTGGTGACAGGAGGCGCTGCTGCTGTTGTTGTAGTTCTGTGTTCCCGCTTCATGAATGGTGTTGCCGGCGATGAGTAGTTGTGTCGGAGCATCTGGTTGGCTTCTTGCATTAAGAAGTGTGACAGTAGCACGATCTCTGCGTCGGCTCCGCTGTGCTTCGTTGCGTAGTCACACCACCGCGCTTGCAGATGAGGACTCAACTTCTCTCTAACTTCTCTCGCCAGTAGAGGGTTGTACAGGTACTCTTGGCAGTTGACACTCTTGATTGTGTATACTGTGTTTTGTAACTTCACGGCGAATTGATTGAGTTCCGTTGCCGATGTCCCGGGTCTTGGTAACCTCTTCAGCTCCGCCATTGCTTGCTCCACGATGAAGACTGGTTGTCCGTAACTCTGTTCAAGCATCTTCATAATTGCTTCCGGATCGGTTGCTGCGTGTAGCGCGGCAGCGACAGTGTCCCGAGCGGCTCCCTTTAAACAGCTTCTCAATCTTTGCAAGTTTTCCCCCGGTGTCAACTGGTACATCTTCGCGGTGTCTCTGTACATAGCTCTAAAGATAAGCCATTCGTTGCTATTCCCGAAGAAGGCAGGCAGATCTGGGCACTTGGATCTAGGCTTCGCCCATCTGTCCATGGCTTCTGTAAGTTCCTCTATGCATCTTCCAACAACAGGCGATTTCCCCCTCGGTGGCTGGTCTTCGACTTGCGGCTCCCCCCGTGTGTCGATCGGTTGGGCGCTGAGCCAGGCGTCGACCTTCCTCCTGGGTTCTGGCAGATTTTCCCCTCGAACGCTTCTTTCTTCCTCTTCCTCCTCCTCGTCTTGAATGGTAGCTAATTCGTTAGCTAAACTCTTCTTTATTAACTCGGCGTCAATTTCTAATTGTTTCTTCTTAATCTCGGCGAGCTTCTTTTCTGCCTCCATTTCGGCGAGGCGTCTTCGGGCAGCGGCAGCGCTTCTTGACGAACGTGTCGAATGTGTCGGCGATCTGGCGCGCGCAACGTGTCTGGTTTCCGTCGTGGTTGCGTCGAGTACGGGGCGGGCGGCGTTGTTCGTAGCCCCCTTCATAATCCCCCCGTGGGCGGCGCGGACGGTGTTACTCGTGCTAGGTCCCGCTGTGACTGAGGTGGTGCGGGCGACTTCGGTCGTGGTCCCCGACCATCCGATAGTGGCGCGGGCGGCGTCGATCGTAGCCCCCGTTCCGACTTCGGTCCCCTGGCTCGGCGAAAGCGGCGGGTCCTGGGCGATTCTTCTCAGACGTTCTCTTTCGATGTTGCGTGCTTCTTCCTGACAGGTTTCTTCCTGTTCCGTCGCGTCAGCTTGGCTCCTAGTGATGACCATTCTTCCCGGCTTGAACCGACGATCCAGCTTCTTCCAGGCTTGATTTCGACGATCCGGTATTCGATGGACCAAACTTCCAGGCTCGATTCCCACAATGATCCGGCGTTCGAAGGATCAAACTGTAGTGGACTGTATTAAAAGACTTCTTCGATGTAATTTTTCCTTTATTCCTTCTTCATTGGTTGCTTGCTGCCGAATACAATTGTTGGCCAGAAAGCCTCATATTTATTTAAAATAATTCGACCGTTCTAATTGGATTGATCATTTCCGCCAATCAGAGCGCTCGAATTTTCTAAGTCTATCCTACTCTTACATGTATCTATCTCGCTCTTTCAATTTATACCATTTTCGTATGAGGTAAACAACAGACAGCGAGTGTAGTTAGCTCATCCTTTTACACATTATAGTTTTCTTACATTATGACAATAATACTTAATCTATACTTAATCTATTGGAATTTGCTAGTTAGAATACTTATACAAAACATTAATAAACTCTAAAGCGTAAATAAACATAAACAAATCGGTAACCTAAATCAAGTTATATAAAATAATGGAATAATTACTTAATCTACTTATTCTACGTTGTTGTATCCCTTTTATTATCTTATCTCCATTTTTACTTAATAACTACGGAAGCTGCTCGTCGTCCGCAACAGATTTGTTCTGTATGAGGATGGATAAAGACGTCCACGAGCGACAGTTGGCACTTACCATCAAGTGGATTACTTACATGCTCGTTTGCTATTAAAATTTTACAAAAAAACCTGTATTATGTTTGTCATAGACACACAAAGACGAATATACATACACACCCACAAGAACCTAAATGCATCATTAAAATACGTGCATGGCCGGGGATCGAACCCGGAAACCGCTGCGTGTCAGACCGGCATGATAACCGCTAAGCGTATCGTCAATACAATGACAACGTTAAACGGTAAATGTTTTTCACATTTTACCTAAACAGCGATTTTCCAGCTCGTTAGAATCACGACATCACCATGGGAACGTGGCGCCATCGATCATTCGACAAACGGGAGACCCTTAAACGTTGAAAAACATCCGGCCAAGTGCCAGTCGGACTCGCGCACGATGGGTTCCGTATCATCTTCTATATATATATAAAACCAGCTCTTACCCGCGACTTCGCCCGCACGGTCAAAGGGAATTAACATAAGCATTTGATAGCGTGAATCAGAATTTTAATGAATTCTACTAACGCCATCTACTAACAACGTCTGGAATTACTAAATATGTATAAATTAATAAAACATCGTTATTCTCATGGGAATGAGAGAGCGCGGTAAAAAGTAGCCTACGTCACTCTCCGACCTCTTAAATATCTACCAGCATATAAACCATATCATAGAATAACTAAGGGACGTGAAAGAAGAACAAACAAATACACTTTCGTCAAACACACACTGGATTCTCGTGTCACACATGTTCTTTCCCGTACTCCTCCGAAACGGCTTGACCGATTCAAATGAAATTTTGTGAGCATACTGAGTAGCTCTGAGAATCGGGCAATATCTATTTTTCATACCCCTTAGTGATAAGGGTTGTCCACCCTTAACATTTTTTTTTAAATTTTATATGGGAAAACAACGTTTGCCGGGTTAGCTAGTTATTTATAAAAAATGGCAAAGTAAATCACGTTTCTTGTATGAGAGCCCTCCTTAAATATTATTTTATTCTGTTTTTAGTATTTGTTCCGTGAAAATTTCAACTGTCTCGCTATCAAGAGGTACAGCTTCGTGGCAGACGGGCGGGCGGACAGACGGGCGGGCGGACGGACGGACGGGCGGCCGGGAGTAAGGACGGAAGGACAGACGACAGACGGACAAAAGGACGGACGGATGGATGGACGGTCTGACACACGGACCGACGGACGGACGACCAGATGTATAGACGGACACCGGAGTCTCAGTAATAGGGTCCCGTTTTTACCCTGTGTGTAGAGAACCCTACAAAAAACATTTAGTTAGGAGCCCTCATCCGTCTATTTATACCACCGCTAAGTAGTAAAACTGTGTTTACGCTTCACGTTAGGGGCGGCACGACTGAACTGCTAGGGTTGGCAGTTAACATTTTTATCGTCATTCGTTTGAATAAACAGGACCGTTAGTGGAATTGCAAGGCGTGACTCACACGCCTTGCAATTCCATCGGATCCGGTCGGATCCGGCCGGATTGAGAAAAAAACGGCCGGATCCGGCCGGATTGAAAATGGTGCCGGATTGCAATCCCTACTCGACATATTATTATACTTTGAATATTATTATCACATAGTATAAAACAAAGATGGTTCCCGCTGTCTGTCCCTTAGATCTTAAAAACTACGCTACGGAATTAAATACAGTTTTTTAAATAGATGGAGTGATTCAAGAGGAAGGTTTATTTGTATATTACATGCATAATATAGTGGAGAAACACTGTTAATTTTAGACTGTTGACTTTTAGATGGCACGAAGTTCGCCGGGTCAACTCGTTAAGTCGTTACAAATAAACAAAATCTTACTTCCTAAAACATAACACTGTTAAAAATGTGTGTTTCACACACAAACCCAAGATTTTTAACCGACTTCTCGTACTAAAAGGTAAGAGCAATACAAACTTTTTATAAACATCAATCTTATAAATTTAAATTTTTATAATTTTTTATTATTATATATATTATATATGATTACTATTAAGTCTAAAATTAACACCTGCCGCATATTCTCCAACCACCCAGGGTTGACTGGTAGAGAATGCCATCAGGCATTAAGTTTACCCTTTTGTTGCTTTTATTTTTATAAAGGTGCAATAAACGAATAAATAAATAAATCTTAACGTTACATGACTGGCACGAAACGAGCCAAGTACAAAGTAGTATTCAAAGTGACCGCAACTTACAATCGGTATACGTAAGCGGCTAAGTGCGAGCCGGTCTCGCGCACGAAGGGTTCCGAACAATTAAAATCGCCAAAAGAATCACGTTTTCTTGTATGGGTGCCCCGCACCCCAAAATATTTTTTTTTATCTGATTGAAATGGCAAACGAGCATGCAGTCCACCTGATGGTAAGTAGTCACTGCCTCCCATGGACATATGTAAGCAACTTCAAATAGAACACGGCTTCTATTTGAAGTCAATCACAGATGCGTTGCCACTCCTGAGGACTATATAGAAGTGTGCCGGCAACCACACCCTTCCATCGAAACGCAAGAAATGCTTCACGCTGGAAATAGGTGTGGCAGTGGTACTTCCCCATCGAACTACACTGGTTCTACCACGTGCAGATTTTATTCTGTTTTTAGTATTTGTCGTTATAGCGGCTAAAATACATCATCTGTGAACATTTCAACTGACTAGCTCAGTTCGGTTCAGGAGATACAGTTTGGTGACAGACAAACGGTCAGACAGAAAGCGAAGACATAAACGGAACCCTAAAAATTGCAAAAAAAAACACCACACGACACTATCAATCGGATAGGACGCGTCAAGTCTTAAACATGAGCAATAAATAATCCCCCACATACCAACTTTCAGTCATTCATCAGACCCCTGGAATAGGAGCATTCACACCTGACTGTACGATACTGTATCTTCTAGCAAACCTTTTTCTGTATGTGGAAGTAGTAAACGAGATAGATAAAATGAACGAGTATAGAACGGTAGCGTCTCTAGCGGAAGAAAATTACAACAATAACAACATGATCTCATACAATATGATACAAATACTTTCTGTTTACTGCGTTAGAAGGAGGGTATTAATGAAGTAACTTAATAAACGCACTTGGCCAGCGCGGTGGACTATGGCCTAAACTCTCTCATTCTGAGAGAAGACCCGTGCCCAGCAGTGGGACAATAATGGGTTGATGGGATTAATGAAGTGGCAAACAAGAATGCAGTCCACCTGATGTTGAGTGGAAAATACCTCCCATGGACATGTGTAAGCAACTTCACACAGAACAATTCTATCTAAAATCATATATGCGTTGCTACTACCGAGGATTGATGTGGTCGCCTCATATAAAAGTGCAGCTACACCCTAACATAACACCGAAACGAAAAAAAAACCTTCACGATACAAATAAATGTGGTAAGTGGCCACTGCTATCCAAGGACATCTGTAACCAACCCCAAATTTTGTGTGTAAATTATTGTCCCATTGCTGGGCACGGGTCTTCTTTAAGAATGAGAGAGTTATAGGGCTTAGTCCACCGCGCTGGCCAAGTGCGAATTGGTGGATATGATTTTAGTCTCACCTAAATTCGGCCACAGATACGCTGCTACTTATGTTTCTCTTATCATATTCAATGTCATGTCAAAAGCGCTTACCACTGATGTTATTAGGCAGAAATAGGTATGTCTGAGATGAATTCGGGTTCAAACCACAAAGCATGATCTTAGCCAGAGGGTAAGGTTATGGAGCTTCAAAAGAAAAGTTAAAATATGAACTGTTACACTAAAATATTGGGTTTGTAATCTCATTTTATTCACTCTCATGCTGTCAAGGTGATAAAACATTTATGGGGCGCTACGGTTCGTTCATGGTTTATATTTTTTAACCCAAATCTGATTGAAACCAAAATCTGGCTACGCTCGTGCTACAAAGAGTTTTGCCACAGAATACGCACGTCTTATACAAAACGTTACGTATAGGTCTGAATCACCCTTGATACACCAAAACCAATTTTGGTACAGACCCTAATACATATATGTATATACATTTTTTGTGTTCACTATATATGGGAGGGACCCTCGCGGAGTTGTCCTGTCAATCCGTCTGTCACTCGTGTCGTTTGAAATCTTTAATCTAGACTCAGTACTCGCGTATTTTATCGAAAAATACCCGATTGTTCGTATATCGTTACTATTTTTAAATATATCAGAATGTGTCCATTGAAATTCAATTTAAGTGTCTTCTTGACATTTTATAGTGTGTTTACTACTTTGGCTTATATATTAACAATCCATAAAAGTATATATAAAATTTTTAACTACAACATGAATTGACCATACTTCGCTACGGGCATAAATGTGACAAAATTAGTTGCCATCTTTAAATAGTGCAAAGTGACCTATAACTGGTCAGCAATTAAATAAGCTACATTCATACAATGTTTTATGTAAAGCGGACAGTGGTTTTTGCGTGGTTGAGCAACAAACAGACATACCACCTTATTTTTATATATTAGAACTAGCTGACCCGGCAAACGTTGTTTTGGCCGCGGAGTTTGGCAAAATGGAGCCCCTTTGATCAGCTATCGACTAGGATTAAAAAATATAAAATCCTATTAAACCATAGGTGTTGGTAGGAGGGTAAAATTTAGGACTAAATATATTATTTCCACACCATAAAAATTTACCAAAAAAAAATCCAAAAAAAAATAGGGGTGAATCACCTTTAACGCCTACGGGTGTAAAAATTAGTTATAAACTTATTTTCCTACCGACTGAATATACATATAAAACTTCATCAAAATCGGCTAAGCCGTTGCGGAGGAGTATATAAATTAAAACTGTGACAAGAATTTCATATATTAGATAATATAATCTCCTTAAAACAAAATTCATAGAAGTTACTACGCGAATACTAGGAATCCATTATATTGAGTAATCTCCTAAAATGGAATAGAAATTTCGTACTACATATAATATTTTACACCATGCTAATGTCAAATTTTTATCTTACAAATTGAAGCATCTTGTGCGTTTTAGTCCAAGAATGTGGTTGCCGGTTCTCGGCAAAAATCGGTTCTACCACCCTCAATAAAACTACTGTTTTCACATCATACAGAATTACATCAGCTTTAAAAAAGGAAACCCGGTACTTAACAAAAAATACTCAACTTTACCATCTGTTGTCATTTTGACAGTTTGACATTTTGACAGCTCCATCGACGCCGGTCCCTTTGTTTTCAATGACTTTGTAAGTTAAGAGTTCCAAGTGTATTGGGATTCCAAGATTATCATTTCTTATTAGCATTTTTTTGTCACGCTTTGTTTCATCTTGGGAAATTCTTAATCAATAGCTTGATCTATATATTTTATTACCTGCCTATGTTACACAACCTGTAAAATGGTTTACAGTATATGCTATGTTTTTAAATTAATCGACGTAATTTAACGACGTTTATTTTTTAACTTTTTTTATATTATTTTTGTTGTATGTGTTTCATTAACGGAATAAATATTTTTCTTTTTTCTCTCTCTCTTTCCAATATCGAATCATAGGATAGGTAAACCTTAGACCAAGAATGTATGTAAAAAAATATTTATTCTTGAAAATGGGACCTTTTATTATGTCATGTAAAAATATTTTTGAGTATTGTATGCTTTTATGGAACACTTTGACCATTACATACAGGAGCACGTAATTTTTTTCTGCCCCCCCCCCCCTAATATTGTCCCCCCCTAATCTATTTAAACACCGTTTAAAGTTTAAAATTCAGAAAGAGAACCCTATTAAGCGCCTGTTTACGACTGATCCTGCTAACAAAATTCTAATAATCCTAAGACTGCTACAGATTGTATGTTAGTAACAGTTAGCCAATTATTTGACTTAGTCAATATTTAAATAGTCAATTATTTGACCAACTGTACAGTACTAACAACAAACAATTTATTATATTGTTCAATGCTCGCAAAAAAATCAGTTAATATTTTTTGACAAGATTATTAATTATATTTACCTACGCATATTTAGGTTTTACATAAACATAACTTTAAGTAAAAACATATAATAATGATTTTCCCCATACTTTTTTAAAAATAAAACATCAAAGGAAGCGTTATACATTTTGAAAAACGAAAATAGAGTATTGACATTCAAAAGAAATCTGGTTCAATAGAAATAATATCTTATTGTACCGAACTGTTAAATCTCTGTCGAAACGAAATTACGCATAAATTTTTCTTTACGGTTCAACATCAAAAAACTTGATCGAAGACCTACGAACGCTTATATTTTAAGCTTCCATAACGCGTCCTCCTTAAAGTAATAAAATATCAATTTGCTTGGTAATTCGTAATAAAAAACGTAATAAATAAAATTCCGCGCGACAGCCCTAAGGCGCCCTACGCGTTGTAATAAGGGACATCCTACTCCGAACGCAATACCGCCATGTAGAGATGGGATCGAATAAAACCTTGACTCGAGTCACTCGAGCAATTATACTACATCACTCGAGTTATAGGTTTGCAACTCCTTGAGGCCAATACCTACTTGAGATGTCAACAAACGATAAACTCAAAATTTCTTATTTTACACTCTTATAGATTAATGTTCTATCAGTCTAAGGTCCTCTACGCGTTGTAATAAGGAACATCCTACTTCGAACGCAATACCGTCATGTAGAGATGGGATCGAATAGAATCTTGACTCGAGTCACTCGAGCAATTTTACTACATCACTCGAGTTATAAGTTTGCAACTCCTTGAGACCAATGTCTACATGAGATATCAACAAACGATAAACTCAAAATTTCTTATTTCACACTGTTATATACTAATGTTCTTAATGTTTTTATGGAGCAGTGATAGCCTAATGGTCGAAATTTTTTGTCAATCGAGAGGTCCGAGGTAATTTATGTGCGTATTAGAAATTAATTATCACTGCTTTTCGGTGAAGGAAAAAATCGTGAGGAAACCTACACACCCGACAGTTCTTTAAAAAAAAGTTCTCGGAGGTGTGTGAAGTCCACCAATTCGCACTTGGCCAGCGCGGTGGACTTTGGCCGAAACTCTCTCATTCTGAGAGAAGACCCGTGCCCAGCAGTGGAACAATAAGGGGTTGACGAGACTAATATTTAATCAATCTATTTTCTTACTAAGGGTCTGTCGGTCGCGGTTTTACAAAGCGGCCGGCACAGGACGGATAAAGAGAATAGAGTAGTCAAAGGACATCTAGTGGCAATAATAAAATACATTCAGTACGCCGAGTTGACTCGGTAGCTCGAGTGATATTTTTTTTCAATCGAGTACGAGATTGACAAATTCACTCGAGTGACTCGAATAAATACAAAACTCGAGTCGCATCACTACAGCCATGAGATCGGAAAGAATGTACGGATTTATATTTTGACTGCGTGATTAGAATCATAAAAGACAATATCTATGGTAGTCATTTGTTTCTTTTTATGGCGGAAATGGAAAATGAATCTGCAATCAGACTTAGCCCTCTAAGCCCTCTTACGCACTAGCGGTTAGCCGCGGGTCGGCAGAACGCGCGGCTAGCCGCTTTTCCAGTTTAATATGAAACCGCCCCAAAATTTCAACCGCGGCGGTTTAGAATTTTGGGGCGGTTGCATAAAACGGCTAACCACGCCCGCGGTTAACCGCTAGTGTGTAAGAGGGCTTATACATAAAGCTAGGCGCACGGAAATGCGTCAGGCCAAGATCTCAAAACTTCGAGAGTCCCAGATTTTTGAAGTGAAACTTCTTTAGGCGCATGAGCGTAAAATTTTTACAGATGAAACGTCACGCCGGTATGCAACGGAAGTGTCGGAAAAGAGAGAGAGAGTGATCGAGACCGATTGAGAGAGAGTAAGACAGGGCGAACGTAGCATGAGCAACTAGCCGTGGAGTGAGAGTAGGGAGCAAGCGAGTGAGAAAGATTGAGAGAAAAAGTGAGACAGAGCGAACGTCGTATCACGCCTTTTTCCCTTCCTCTTAATCTTGGAAATTTAAAGTTTTAGATTTGTATAAATATAAACAAGATTTATAAATTAGTTCGCCAAAGAAGTTTCACTTCTGACATGTGTACTTTGTACGCACGCATGTTTTTTAATAGAAAATTGATTCTAATTTTATGGTTATTTTGGTAGACTTAGTACACTCAGGCGACCTAATATGATAGACAAGTATGCACTAAACTCTGTATATTACGGCTAGTGCTGTTCATAGTTCGATTAGATATTTTGATTGGTATTAGTGTCACCTTAGTTTAATATAATTTGACATTTATTTTGGCCATTATATCATCAAATATACATATATAACACGCGAACGTACAATGATCATTCAGTTAAAATAATTGAATACGCGTTTTTACACAACTTCGTCGTCAACCCATTATTGTCCCACTGCTGGGCACGGGTCTTCTCTCAGAATGAGAGAGTTTTAGGCCATAGTACACCGCGCTGGCCAAGTGCGAATTGGTGGACAACTCTGGTGATTACACAACTTAGTAAAACTTATTTATTAAACTTTCTTTCCCACATTCACTAGATATTGCATCTCCAATTAAAGAATATTCCTTGTGTCTAACGACTTAATCCAGATTCCAAGACTCGAATGCAGTCATAAAAATTGCCAGTTTATAGACCGAACAACCTCGACCTAGATTAAATTGACACGAGTTACTAATACTCCCCCCCATCGAAACATTGTTAGGTACGGGGGAGATCTTCCTTCACTCATTTGCAATTGAACCTACTTATGCAAAACAGAGAGCAGTGATAGCCTAATGGTTGAAACTTGCCCTCTTGGTCGGGAGGTCCGAGGTTCAAACCCAGGCACGCACCACTGATTTATGTGCGTATTAGAAATTAATTATCACTGCTTTTCGGTGAAGGAAAACATCGTGAGGAACCTACACACCCGAGAGTTCTTAAAAAAAAAAGTTCTCGGAGGTGTGTGAAATACACCAATTCGCACTTGGCCAGCGCGGTGGACTATGGCCTAAAACTCTCTCATTCTGAGAGAAGACTCGTGTCCAGCAGTGGGCCAATAATGGGTTGATGAGATGCAAAACAGAATCAACCCACACAACGAAAGTTTTGAGAAAATGCCATTTTTCTCAAAATTTTGTTTACTGTATAATTTTAGGTTATTTTTAATAAATCTTTCAATGCGCACAAAACAGTTTGTTCTATGTATACAAATATGATATTATTGAAAATCATGAACGTTTTTAATAATACATAAAACTCGCCGGTTCCTTTTTGCAAAAGTAGGTCCAATTGACGACCCGCGTGGCTGCGTCACCATACCATGTGACAAGCAGTGTTCCGTCTTCGATCCACGGCCAAACAGATATCTGAATTTAGTTTTCTGGTCTGGATCTGGGTTGCATTTTTATTTTGAGTCCATGGTACCTATGATGCAAGAAAAGTTCTATCGTGGAGGATATATAGGAAACGTTATTTGATATGAATTTCAATGTGCTAAAATGTACTATTTTAACTTAATCAGTCTCACTAAAAAACAGACAGACAAAATCATTTCTTTAATACTAATCTTGAATAAAACTGGTCTAACCTAATCCGCTATCCATCGAACCGTAATTGTCCAATCAGATGATTATAAATATAAGTATATTATTATAAGTATATTATTATTATTATTATATTATTATTATTATAAGTATATCGATGGAGGTACCACCACCACACCTCTTTTTTTATCACGTTGAAGTAGCAAGCGAGTATGCAGTCCACTTGATGGTAAGTAGCCACTGCTTCTTGGCAGTTTAATGGTAGTTCTTCTGTTGCTGCTTGGTAGTTTAATAAGAAATACGACAACGGCTGTAAATCGCAAAATTAAATCGGTGGTACCCATTCCATGTGCCTGTAAGCTCCGGGATTAGTATAGGGCTACGGTATCCCTTGCCTGAGGGGTAAGAGGCGACTAAAAGGGGCTTCAGGGGTTGCCGGCGCGGCGGCTAGTGGGAGCTCGAACCGAGACTCGGTATGCGACCGCGTACCGTCGTAAAGACTAGACGGAGTGGTGGGCCCAGCCGCCCATATCATTATGATAAGCTAATAAAATAAAGCCCAAAGTTTCCCCCTCGCGAAAGAAAAGAAACCGTTATAAATTAAAATGCAATCTGCATCGATATCCGTTCAAAACATTATCTTGAAATTGTTTAATTGATCCATTCGGTCGATAATAACCGTAGATTGAGCGAACCTAACAATGTAATCTAGCGTTGATTTATGGTTGCCACTTGGCCATCAATTAAAAAGGATATGTGTTCGATTGTATGTATTTTATGTATAATAATAATATTCTTTATTGTACCCATAAAATATACATAGCAAAGAAGTTACAAATTAAAAGAACGATAAAAAAGGCAGACTTATCGCTAAACAGCGATTTCTACCAGGCAACCTTTGGGTATGGAGTTAAAGTAATAATAAATATAAGAATAGGTAAGGTGCAATAGATTAATTTTAGATATAGCTTAAAATAAATATATATAACAAAATAATATATTAACCGATTCTCAAAAATATTTTTATATTTCAAAGAGTATACTCCTGAGGTGGTCTCATAGATACCAGGTGAGGATCTGATGATGGAATCCCAGGGAAATGGAGAGCAACCCTCATTTTTTTTATCTTATAGAAATAGGAAAGGAGCATGCAGTTCACCTGATGGTAAGTGGTCACTGCCGCCCTGCGACATCTGTAAGCAACTTCATATAGAACATGAATTCTACCTGAAATCAATCACAGATGCGTTGCTCTTCCCGAGGACTATGATGGTCGCCCCATATGTATGTCAGTAACCACACCCTTCCATCGAAACGCAAGAAATGCTTCACGCTAGAAATAGGTGTGGCGGTGATACTTCCCCGGTCGAACTACACTGGTTCCACCTATAGAGTAGAACCAGTGTAGTTCGATAGTATTGTATAAACAGACGTGATTATTTATAGTTAATGTACGGAACCCTTCTTGCGCGAGTCCGATTCGCTCTTTGGCAGTTTTTATTACTCTTATACATATGGATGGATAAAAGCAACGGCAACCCTACATAGATTGTCGACAGATAGTCGATGCCGCGATTTGATCAATATCTGATCTGTCAAAGCTACCAACTGATGAACGACGATTAATTACTGTCGTTCAACATGAATATAAAGAAAGTAGCTAAGGCGGTTTACACACGAGCGACAGTTCATGTCGATGACCAAAATAAAACCATATCTTTATTGTATACATTATAATGTATTTTTACAAACCCAAAAAAATAACTAAACATACCGTCGCAGATAATCGCGGATTGTCGTCATCTGGTAGAACGTAGAACTTGTTGTTTAGGACAATGTACATACATGGCACCGTACCCGTTAAGTATAATAATGCACCCCAGTCGTGCCATGAGGTGCATTAAAATACTTACTCAGAGAGAGAGAGACTCACGATATCCGGTTTTTGAATTCTTATAGAATTCTTTTTACTAGTCTAAAATCATATACGACTGGGGTGGTTCCACCGCCACACCAATGTCTAGCGTGGAGCGGACTTGCGTTTCGGAGGTGGTTTCGAACAAATTTCGCTAGTTTGCAGCGAAATATCGTGGCCGTATTGTTCAGTTGTTTTAACGCTAACACTTGCAGAGCACAGCGACTGACGTTTGAAGAGAACCCTTAGATGTCACCCTCAGGTGAGTTTCATGTGACCATTATAATAGAAAGTAATTAAAATAGAAAGTCTGAAATATATTTAAATTCTGCTTAACTATATCTTTCTTCACGCAGTTACAAGCACGGAACCTAATTTCTTTGTTGTTTCACTGCATCTTAGTAGTCATAGTTGTAAAATATAGTCTGTATAGTGATGAAATTTCGAGTAAAATAGCTTACAAAGGGACAAAATGCTCTTTTACGGGTTCACTTTTTACTATTTGCGTGCTGTACCCTAAAAACTATAAACCGCATCGTCAGGATGAAAAGCAGGCTTGCAAAATCCTTTGTGTACCGTCTCGTCAAAATCTAGTTATCAAGTTCCAAGATTAACGTACAAAAGGTAGCGACAAAGAAAAAGTTAATGATTTTATAGATTTTACTACGTACAAAGGCAGTTTCCCTTTTTTTCCTTGTGACAATTCAAAGTATACTTACTTACGAACTGAGTAGTAAACTGCTTTACTGAAACACTAACGACCATACGCAGTTTTTTTCATTTTTAACGAACTTACTCGTTATTAACAATCATATTATTTTAAACAATATTGAAGTAGGAAACGAGCCAGTCCACTGCATAATAAGTAACACACGCTTTCTACACTCATAGCCCCACAGTAGGATTTTCTCTTGTGTCGTGGGTACCATAGACACACACAAGACGAATACACAAACACCCAGACCCAGAACAGGAATATAAACTTATCATTGAGATACCTGTCTGGCCGGGAATCGAACCCGGGACCCATTGCGCGTCAGACCGGTATGGTAACCACTCCGCCACGGGGGTCTTCATAAGTGACCACTACCATCCATGAACATCCGTGAACTTAGATCAGACTGGATCTTACTTGGGGTTGTCCAAGTAAGATCAGTCTGATCTGAGTTCGGCTACAGATGCATTACTACCCTTTTTTTTTGTTTTCGAGGGGGAAACCTTCCAAAGGTACCCGACGCCGTGGAAGCGACGCAGGGTTATGTGGGATTTTTACCGCACTAAAACCCCTCCGGTGGCCGTCCTCGGCGCTGAAAAGGAGGACTCCGGGATCTCGAAACGACTTCAACCGGAATCCTCCGAGCGCGCTGCCCCATCGGGCTCCTCCCAGATGGGCGGCTGGGCCCATGGCTCCGTCTAGTCTTTACGACGGTATGCGACCACACATACCGCCGTCCTTCCCGGGATTGCCTGACCGAACGGTTCGAGCTCCCACTCTAGCCGTCTGCAACCCCGGAAGCATTACTACCCCTAAGGATTGATATAGAATACCTTGGATAGATATATATCAGTTACATTACATCTATACCACTACATGGTATAACAAAGTCGCTTCCCGCTATCTGTATGTATATCCCATATGTCTTTATGTATGTCATATGTAAGCTAGATATTTAAAACTACGCTACGGATTTTAATGCAGTTCTTTTTAATAGATAGAGTGATTCAAGAGGAAGGTTTTTATGTATAATACATGCATAATATAGTGGAGGAACACTCATAATTTTAGATTATTTTACTTTTAGGCGGAAGGAAGTTTGCCGGGTCAACTAGTGTATTGATAAAAGCCAAAGTGCCTGAGTGATGTATCAACGCATAGGTCAAACCCATGGCTAGAAACTTAAAATTTCGGACACTCAACCTAATAGGGTGTCCACCAATTCTCACTTAGCCAGCGTGGTGAACTATAGCCTCAACGCTCTCATTCTGAGAGAAGAACTGTGCCCACCAGTGGGACAATAAAGGGTTGATGAGAAACCTAACAGGTCAGAATAGGAGTTGACATTTTTTTCAGAAATCCACCAAATTTGATGCAAGCTGTAGGACTCAAAATTATAAATGGATCCTACTATCTTTTGCGCGAACGAAGTCGCAGCTTCTACTTGTCTTAAAATATACTTTTACTTGCAATCACGGGCTAACTCCCAACCATTAGAATATAACCGCGTGCCGGATTAGCCACATAGCAGGAATAGCAAATGCTACGGGCCCCGCGACTAGAGTGGCCCCGCGGCCCAACACCTACCTGCTATTCATATTTTCCTATCTTTGCTATCCTAAAAATCTTAAACTGAAAAACAGATATAGAAAGTGTCATCTCTAAATTTTCCCAGATTAAATCCAGAAAAGATTACTAGTAACAGTTTTGTTTTATTTAATACCCTTACTTGCGACAAACTATGGGCTTCCTGTCAGAATTTGCTACCGGCCCCGCGCTGACTTAATCCGGTACTGATATAACCGCTTCATTCATCAGTCCTAAAATACTTTTATCCCTCACTACGTATATTGAAGCATAAATATAGGGATGTAGGCTCCCTAGGGACGAATTCGTTTATCGAATGTCAACAACACATTTAACGCTTATAAGCAGATGTGAGTCTAAAGATTAAAAATGAACTAGAAATGACATGTACATACATGGGCGAAGCGAGGGGTTTATCGGGGGTGCAAACCAGAAATGGTAAAAATGTTAACATTCGATAAACGAATAGAAAACAAAACTAAGGTGGTAGAACCTGTGTAGTTGGACCGGGGATGTATCACCGCCACACCTATTTCTAGCGTGAAGCATCTCTTGCGTTTCGATGGAAGGGTGTGGTTGTCGGCACTTTTATATGAGGCCACCATAATAGTCATCGGGAGTAGCAACGCATATGTGATTAACTTTAGATGCAACACATGTTCTATTTGGAGTTGCTTACAGATGTCCATGGGCGGCAGTGACCACTTACCATCATATGGATTGTAAGCTCGTTTACCACTTCAATCCGATAAAAAAAATCATATGAGCTATTGTGAAATAATGACAATTAATCTCTCTAAATATTATGTACACATATTCCAATACCCTTACAGGGTGCATGCTTGTACCAAAATGAATTTTTAAGACCCGACTTAGAAAATAAGCATGAGAAATAAAGAGAATTTAATATGAATATGACGACCCTCGTTGCAGAGTGGTTACCATACCGGTCTGACGCGCAATGGGGTCCAGGGTTCGATTTCCCGCCAGACAGGTATCTAAATGATGAGTTTAGATTCATGTTCTGGGTCTGTGTGTTTGTATATTCGTCTTGTGTGTGTCCATGGTACCCACGACACAGGAAAAAATCCTAGTGTGTGTGTAATTTTATGAGAGCGGGTGAAGCCGAGCCAAGAACCTAGCAATCATATTTCGATAGCACTTCTGAACACTCATATCACACTCCGCGACGGACGAACATCGGGACAGAACTATTTTTGTCCGTAGATGATTTGTTGCATCGTTAGCCGAGTGGATACACTTTTTGTGTCATGTTCAATGTGAACTGTTTAATGTCTGTCTGATAAAAAATCTATATAACTATTATATCTATATTTATTATAAAAAAAAAAATAGGTTCTATCTGAAGTCAATCATAGATGCGTTGCTACTACCGAGGACTATGATGGTCGCCTCATGTGTAAGTCTGCCGGCAACCAAAATATCTTCTATATATTAATAATTAATACGTGAAGCAAAAATTTGGGATCCGTTTTTAAGATACATGCCGCGGATTGAGGAGTATGAAATTCAGCACGCTTATAGTTGATAACGACAAAAAGTGACAAAAAAATCGATAACAAAAAGTTAAGGAACCCCAAAAATCGACAAAAACTTTCGCATAAACGAACGCCCCAACAGGTAGACTACATGCAAACAAACCTACCCGTATTTATGTTCGTCTAATAAAGCCTTAATTAACTCGTTAAACAAAGCCGCAAGGAAGCTTATCAATTAAAACTTTCACGGCTTCGCTTTCCCTGTCATTAAAAATTAAGAATGTCCAATTCGCAACGCGTAAATACCGAATTAGAGCACCCGCTAATTAAAGCTATACTCGTAATTAAGGAGAAAATAATGTATTAAAAACTCCTTTTTCACGGTTTCCGCCTTCGCGTTTTCAGTATCCGTGGGTTAAAAATTTGAGACTATTGTCTTTAGTCGCGCGTGCAGTCCGTAGTTTTGATTACGTGTCAGCGTTTGAAGGTGGTAGAACTAGTGTAGTTCGACCGGGGAAGTACCACCGCCGCACCTATTTCTAACGTGAAGCATTCCTTGCGTTTCGATTGTGGTTCGAGTGTGGTTGCCGCCGGCACACTTTTATATGAGGCGACCTAGTCCTCGGGAGTAGCAACGCATTTGTGATTGACTTTAGATAGAACCTATGTTCTACATGAAGTTGCTTACAGATATCCACGGGCGGCAGTAACCACTTACCATAAGGTGAACTGTACGCTAGAAAAATAAATGCGTGATAAAGTAGGATACGTACACCCCTCACAAACTCTCGCCTTTATAATAGTAGCTGACCCGACGAACTTCGTTTCGCCTAAAACTCAAAAATCTAAAATTATCAATGCTCCTCCACTATATTATGCATGTATTATACATAAAAACCTTCCTCTCGAATCACTCTGTTTATTAAAAAAAACTGCTTTGGAATCCGTAGCGTAGTTTTAAAGATCTAAGAGTACAAAGGGGCAGACAGCGGGAAGCGACTCTGTTTTATACTACGTAGAGATAGTGATGATTTAAGAAATACTGAAATTATCATAAGATATTAATAGTGTATGATAAAAGATAATATTCTACTATCAATATCCTAATCAAATTCATTAATCATCAACAATAATGTTGATGATCTCACAATTCCAAAATTATTTGTTTTAACTTCATATTAAGCAGTTTAAACCAACACAAAAATAATTCAAATAATCATACTAATATTATAAAGGCGAAAGCTTGTGGGTGTGTATGTTTGTTACTTCTTCACGTTAAAACTGGAGCGATTTTCATAAATTTGGTAGGGAGTTAGCTGATACTCTGGTTTAACATATAGGCTACTTTTTACTGTGGGAAAATATCTGATTTCCACGAGAAAAAGCTGCGAGATTCAACTAGTTATAATATAATAACATCTTTCAAAAACTCTTCTCACTTCAATCTTAATTATGTGTTTAAGATATGAATATAATTTTAGGGCATCATTTTCGTACGTACCTTTAAAATACAATAATGAGTTTAATTGTATAAAACGGCAACGCCTCTATTTACATTTTCTACCCGTATTTTCATTTCGCCTATAGCGTCCGAAACGCAAATACAATCGGTCATCCATCCATCCATCCATCAGCCCTTTGAGGTCCACTGCTGGACATAGACCTCCCCTAAATGACGCCACTCCAACCGGTCCTGAGCCTCCTGAAACCAACGGTTTCCCGTTGTCTTTTTTATTTTTTTAAATTTGGGAAACAAACGATTACATAGTAAGTACATTAATATCTTCTTCTTATCTTTATCTTTCTTCTTCTTCTTCGTCTTCAATAAAAATAATTCTGTCTATTCTACAATCGGTCACCACTACCGACTACTACTACCGACACTAAAAGTAGCATGACTGCCTAAGAGACTTAACTTTCTACTGTAATCAGAAACAATCAAACGATGCTTCCATCACAACCCTGAGAAGGGTAAATCTTAGAAACATAGAAACCGATTAAAATGTGCAGTATGCTACATACAAATATTGTCTCCGTAGTCTCGACACCAGAATATAAAGCTATGGTAACCCCTGCATGTTGTAAGAGGCGACTAAAAGAGGATTGGCAAAGGAAGATCTCCCGCCAGGCTAGGTGATCATGCCTGGACAGCGGCCATGCTCCGACAGTCGTGGTTCGAAACCTGTATATATGCGAGGCATTGAGAATACTTCGATAGCGTGTTTCAGAATACTAGTAGTGCCATCTCTTGACGAGTTGTTGGAGCTCCCCGCACAGGGTTTCTGTTACGGACGGCAGGATTGACAGCCTGCGATCCCGGGAATGACGTCGGTATGTATAATCGCATACGTAAAGACCAGATGGAATAGTAGGCTTAAATGTCGATCTGGACGGAGCCCAAAGGAACGCGCTCAGAGGACTTCAATTGCGCTTCTTTGGGGATCCCAGAGCCCTTTTCGGCTACGGCGAGAACAGTCATCAGGCATGTTAGTGTAATTCCGAATATATAGTCCGGCATCGCTTTCCAAAAGGTGGTTTTAAAGGTTTGTCCCCCAAAAACCAAAAAAAAGAGTGTGTGTGTCAGCTCCGACGCACGACTGGAGTTTACTCGCATTTAAAATAGATGGCACCATACTCCCACACCAAAGATATAAATAATAATAATAATACATAGTTATTTTTTTTAAAATTATATCTAATATATAAGTACGTATTAAAATATTAATATTGTACGTACTTAGGTACAGAGTATTTACATTACTTATCTTAACGATATACTATTTTAAATAACATTGAGAATTCGGTAAAACGTAATCAGGAAACCATCCAGGTATGCATACCATCCACGCGTACTGATAAAATAGTTATAAAGTTTAACTAGATGGCGTTATACTCAATAAAAAAACGTAACGAGGTCATTCATCAGTAGATTTTACTCGTCACATTTTTATCATACCAGAGCCTTATATATGCAAATCGATTCTTAAGGAGTATCTCCAAAAAGTCTAAAAATAGTACATGCAAGAAAATGTTGTGGTGACTTACCTATCTTTGTTTTTATATATAAGCATTGCGATATGTGTGGGAACTGGAGGATTTTCCGCCACTTCTTGCTTTTTCCCTTATTGCTATCGGAACCGCCTGCGGACAAACAAACATACATTAAAATTTGATATGTAAATACATTATACACATTTATATATGTAAAAAGGCGTTAAAACTTAAAAAACGACACGAATAGACATTATTTTTTTTTTACTGATTGCAAATAGAGTTGGTAAAACTGCTACAATATCATTAGATTGGTAGATAGCGCTTGGAGGACTCCGGTTGTGTTCTGTGGAGATCCCGGAGTTCCCCACGCAGCGCTGAGGACAGCCACCGTGGTGATGTTGTTGCGGTAAGAACCCCACATAACTCGAGTGGCTCCCACGGCGTCGGGTACCTTACGAAGGTTTCCTCCTCGTAAATAAAAAAAAGGTATTAAGTACCAAGTGATAGAACCAGTGTAGTTCCGCCACAATTATTTCTAGCGTGAAGCAGTTCTTGCGTTTCGATGGAAGGGTGTGGTTGCCGGCACAATTTTTTATATGAGGCGACCATCATAGACCCGTGAGAAGCAACGCATCTGTAATTGACTTCGGGTAGAACCCATGTTCTATATTATTTTTTTGTATAGGCCTACGGGGGCACTTACAAATTGTCAGTTACATTTTTTTTTTACACGACCGCAACTGAGAAGATCCGGCAAGAAACTCAGCGAGTTTGTCTTTTTTCTTATTTTTATCCATTTTTTTAAAATATATATATATATATATATATATATATATATATATATATATATATATATATATATATATATATGTAATATTACTTACAAATATCCAGTTATAAACAAAATAGTTACATAAAAAATATAAAGCTTAATATGTAAAGCAACAAATACAAACATGAAATACCTACATTGGAATGGCTCAGAGCAAAAATTAGATAGCATCTCAAAAAATACAATCTGATAAATTCTTAATATGCATATGGACGAGATAAAGAACATACGAATTGTTTTAGATTCAAGATCTAAATCTATTGATATTCATATGTTGAGTGATCAATCATTATCACTACATAGTATAAAACAAAGTCGCTTCTCGCTGTCTGTCCCTATGTATGTTTAGATCTTTGAGCTACCGATTTTAATGCAGTTTTCTTTAATAGATATAGTGCTTCAAGATGAAGGTTTACATGTATAATATAGTGGAGAAACACTGATAATTTTAGATTTTTAACTTTAAGGCGGAACGAAGTTTGCCGTGGCAACTAGGTAGTTAGAAATAATCAATTATCACTGCTTTTCGGTGCAAAGCCATGCAATGCAATGTAGCATAAAATATGCTATGCAATATAGCATTTTCATTTTCAGTCTCATTTTCATTTCAACTTCATACTGAGACTTTTGTGTGACGAATCTTAAAATTTCACCCTCATCATTTTTTCATAACGCGTCTAAAGTTCTCGGAGGTGTGTAAAGTCCACCAACTCGCACTTAGCCAGCGCGGTGGACTATGGCCTAAAATAAGGTATAATAATGGGTTGACGAGATCATTATTGCATTTCTACCCCACAACTTGGTGGTGGTACTGTAGAATAAAAAAGCTTTAAAACGCTTTCTACACTCATAGCCCCACAGTAGGATTTTCTCCTGTGTCGTGGTTGCCATGGACACACACAAAGACGAATACTCAAACATCCAGACCCAGAACAAGAATCTAAACTCATCATTCAGATACCTGTCTGGCCGGGAATCGAACCCGGGACCCACTGCGTGTCAGACCGGTATGGTAACCGCTGCGCCACGCGGGTCATCCAATAGAATAGAATACTCTTTATTTCACACTATAATTAAATTCAAACATAACAATACCTACAAGGTAGATTAGTAGTATGCAATAGGCAGTCTTATCGCTAGGCAGCGATCTCTTCCAGACAACCTATGCATGGAATTAGTAAAGAGAACGGGAATGAAAAAGTGGGAAGTGTGTGAAAAGTTAGAAAGGGGATAATGAAGGACAGAAATTAACATAGGATAAAAAGGTAACTGTACTAGGTGGTAGAACCAGTATTCCCGTAGTTGCAAGATCAGAATAGGGCTACGGTATACCCTGCCTGTCGTAAGATGCGACTAAAAGGGACTTCCGGGGTTGCGGGCGGTAAGAGTGGGAGCTCGAACAGTCCAGCCAAGCGACCCCGTGTAGGACGACGGCATGTGTGGCCACATGCTATCGTAAACATCAGAGAGGCGCACTGAGTACAATGCTCACTGGGAAGAGCCCGAAGAGGGCATCGCGCTCGGAGGACACCGGCAGCGGTTCGTTGGAGATCCCGGTGTCCTCCACACAGAGCCAAGGATTGCCACCGGGGTGGTTTTAGTGAGGTAAAATTCCCACATAACTCGGCGTTGCTCCCACGGCGTCGGGTACCTTTCGAAGGTTTTCCCCTCGATGTCAAAAAAAAAGGTGGTAGAATCAGTGTACTTCGACCGAGGAGGTTACACCGTTACAATTATTTTGAGCGTTAACCAATCTTGCGTTTCGGCAGCTTTTGGTTGCCGGCTTACTTTTTATAAGGCGACCATCTTATCAATTACAACAAACAATGAATTTCGCAAAAGACCGATTATGCGTTCTTTATTAAGCACACTAGCTGAAGCCCTCAGCTTCGGCCACGTTAGAAAAATCGATCCCGTGAGAATAAGATATTTTCCCACAATAAAAGTAACCTATATGTTAATCCAGAGTAACAGCTAACTCCCTACCAAATTTTATGTAAATCGCTCCAGCCGTTTAGACGTGATGAAGTAACAAACATACACACTCACAGACTTTCGCCTTTATAACATTAGTATGATGATTACAGTAATCTAAGAAGGTTAAGTCGTGTCCAAAGTATTACCGGTCGATAGATATATTAAATACTTCTAGCTCAATATTTCAACAGATCAATCTTTAAGACAATAATACGATACAATAATCATTTGACAATTAACGATTGCGTCATTGGCCATTGTATTACTATCGGGCCCGATAACAACAGATTAATTACCTATTAGTTCACTTTCATCATTCATCGACTGTAAAAGAAGAGATTATATTGTTGCTCAGTAGTATCACGGTAATAGTATCTACAGTATTCTAACTTCATAGAAACGCACGAAACACAAGTTGTATCTACGCGCCTCGATTTCTGTATGCACTCGGTGCGCAACAGCCAGCGAATGTGCCGTAGTGACGAGTAAACTCCGTTTATTTCTACAAACTTTAAACGTAGCAGATGCATGCCGCGACAGTAACTATAGTATTCTCCTTTTTTTTCAAAAGATACCCGACGCCGTGGGAGCGACGCAGGGTTATGTGGAATTTTTACCACACCAAAACCCCCCGGTGGCCCTCCTCGGCGCTATAAAGAGGTCTCCGGGATCTCGAACCGACCGCAACCGGAATCCTCTGAGCGCGTTGCCCCATCGGGCTCCTCCCAGATGGGCGGCTGGGCCCACCGCTCCGTCTAGTCTTTACGACAGTATGCGAGCACACATACCGCCGTCCTTCCCGGGATCGCCTGACCGAACGGTTCGAGATCCCACTCTAGCGGTCTGCTATCCCGGAAGCCCGTACATCCATTTCGTTGGCAAAGGCTATAGCCCAAATGCTTGACGTAGTGCCATTATATACTCGGAAATAAAATAAAAAAATTAAATGAAGTCAAAGAAAGAATACTCTAAAAAAATTTAAATAAATTTTAATATGAATACAACATGGTGTTTCAACTTGTCGAACATTAATAATAAAGAAAAAGTAAGGATAGTTAAAGAATTCTAGTTTTAAGTTCCTAGGTGGTCGCGGTAAAATTATGCGAAACGCGTAGTCGATAAATCGTTCGATATCATAAAATTACAATATCAAATGGATCAAGATAATAAATAATCTTAACGGTCATTGTGAGATTACCGTACCTTCAAGTAGAACTGTGTGGTAAGATTTTAGACTAACGACTTTTATTTTAGTCGCATTGTGGTAACGTAAGTTGGTAATAAGGTTCAAAGCTTTTTTTAAACACCAAAAAATTGTACAGGTGGTAGAACAATGGTCCCGGGAAGGTACCACCGCCACACCTATTTCTAGCGTGGAGGAGCTCTTGCGTTTCGATGAAAGGCACACTTTTACTTAAGTTATACTTATATTTGCAATTGGCGACATTTTTTGCAAAATTCCGGTCTTTCCCGTAAAACGAGACTGAGCCTGTCCCGCGCGGGACATTTAATTTTGGTGAAAAAATCGGGACGTCCCGCCAAAATCGGGACATTTGGCAATCCTAGTAGCGACGTATCTTTGGTTAAATCTTAGGTAAGACTCAAATTTATCGTTAAATAAGATTGACGTGATTTTTTGTTTTTATCTGACTGAAGTAGCAAACAAGCATGCAGTCCACCTGATGGTAAAGTGGTCACTGCCGCTCATGGACATCTGTAAGCAACTTTACACATAACATGGGTTCCATCTGAAGTCAATCACAGATACGTTGCTACACTTGCTACTCCCGAGGACTATGATGGTCGCCTCATTTAAAAGTGTGCCGGAAACCACACCCTTCCATCAAAACGCAAGAAATGCTTTACGCTAGAAATAGGTGTGGCGGTGTTACTTCCCCGGTCGAACTACGCTGATTCTACAGTAGGTGGTCGTTGCCGCCCATGAACACCTGTAAGCAACTTTATATAGACTAGGGAATCTATCAAGTCAATCACAGATACGTTGCTACTTCTCAGTACTAAGAGGCCTCATACGAAAGTGTGCCGATAATTTGATTAGCCCTATTTTCCCCTATCAAAGACGTTTAATGGAAGCTTTTACAGTCCTAATATCCTTAGGTTACCATTAAACTAGGGTGCTTTTCCACTGTGTATGTTGAACGTAGCTAAGCTATGGAACACATTTAAAATATCTATATGTATAGAAAACAGTAATATTGTATTGTACATAGTTCTGAAGTAGGCGCTCACAGGACAAAGTTTCATCACCGTCATCCAGAAAAATATGTTGAGCGCCGACTTCGGAACTAAGTACTAAGTACTGAGTATGTTCTAATCCAAAATTAATTGATTTTTTTTTTTACCTTTTTGTGAATGAATGAAAGTCGGTAGATATATTTTTGTTAAAAAGCTTTTTATTGTAACAATTGATTTTATTCAACGCTCTTTTGGATTTTGCGCTAAAACAATAATTTTGTAGCCTGTGCTACAGTTTTTGGAGCACTAGTAAGTATACCATTACAGGATTTGTAATGGTCTACTTACTAGCTTTCGTTTGGCCCAGATTGTTATGAGGAGTCACCAATGCATCGCGGGTTTTGAAGAAGAGCTCTTTTTACACTCTGGGAATACCTCAGAAGGAAGCTCATTCCATCTCTTGAACGTCCACGATAAGAAGGAGCGTGCAAACCGAACCGTGGAGGACAGCCACCAGTCCAGTTGATGTTGATGGAACCTCATCCGTCGGTTATATGACTTAAAATTATAAATAAATAAAAAAAATCAAATGCAAATTTACATAATCATTACAATCCAGCATCGGCCCGTAATTTTCAACATTCAAAGCGGTCATTAATCCGAAGAATTGGGAAAATCCGAGAACATGTCCGAGACCGAAGATTAGGCCGAAGCCAAAGATTTTACCATGTAAGAATACATGACCGAATCTAAAAATTAGAAGCCTTATAATTTTTAGATGATTTTACATAACTTTGTATATGTCGGCGCGACACCGCGTATTTATGAAAAACACGTCGCCGATAATAATTATTTTAGTTAGTTTAAAGATCGAAAATTGTTTGTTTATTGAATTATCAACATTCAATGATTTTTAGAATTGTAATTTAGTTTACCCTCCATAAATTTGTTATTGTCACACCACCAAACATTGTTATAAAAAGGCGAGCGAACGCCGGTAGAAAAAGATTCTTGTTTAACCGTCGAAGCGATCGGACCTCCTCAATTGTGAATAAATCGAAGAAGTTTGTTTACTCCTGTGTTTTACTTCAAATCTTCAAGAAAGGAAAATAATGAAGACTCCTAGCCATCCTGACGTTACACGACTCGTCCACTTCGTTATATACGTTACATTTTACATAACCAATTAAAAAAGGTATGTTAAACTAGACCTTCAGACATAACATTTCCAAAATGCTGCGTGACCTCTCCAATATTCCAACAAAAAAAAGGCTTTCAAAATATTTTCATCGAAGCATATCTCAACAATATAAAAGCTGAGGCAGACTAAAAAGGGCTGCAGAAAAAAACGCCCCTCCGTTCAGATAGCGCTAGGGAAAGTATTTATGTCCCGATAAATATAAGGGAAGGTCCAATCTATTTATGGCCTCGATAAATTTCGGGTGACCTTTCCTGCGTCCCTAAATCCCTACAACTGTAAGTGTTACCGTAAAAAATAGCTCATCTGAAGATGTGATGTTTGTGTTTTGGAAGATTATTGTACTCTGGCTGATCGGAGTGGATTCACTCGCTTGAAAATGTAACTTAACTACACAATGCAAGCACTTGTAATAAAGTAGGTACATAGATTTTAAATAAATACTAAATAGCGTAGTGATGGTTTAGCCTAATGGTTGAAACTTGCCCTCTCGATCGGAAGGTCCGAGGTTCAAACTAAGCACGCACTACTGATTTTTCTGAAATTATGTGCATATTAGAAATTAATTAACACTGCTTTTCGGTGAAAGAAAATATCGTGAGGGAACTTACACCCCCGAGAGTACTTTAAAAAAAAAGTTGTAGGTGTGTGGAGTCCACCAATTCGCACTTGGCCATCACGGAGGGCTATAGCCTAAAACTCTCTAATTCTGAGAGAAGACCTGTGCCCACTAGTGTGACGATAATGGGTTGACGAGAGTTAACTCAAGATTTAGGCTTTTTTAAAAAGACTGAGGAATCGAGCATGCAGTCCACCTGATGGTAAGTGGTTACTGCCGACCGTGGATATCTGTAAGTAACTTCATACAAAACGAAGGTTCTATTTAAAATCAATCATAGATGCGTTGCTTCTCCCGGGGAACCAAGATGGTCGCCTCATATAAAAGTGTTCCGGCAAGGACATCCTAGAAGTAATATATTTACGGTCGAATTTTGACCGCTGCGACGGGCGACTAGTATCTAAGAATTATTTATACTAGTAACCTCTATTTCTTTGGTGATTGCCTGTACCAAGGGAGGGAGTCAAATTCCCCCCCCCCCCCCATTAACACCCATGCTATTTAATCCCTATTTAATCCCAAACATTTTACAAAACGCCCGACTTTGCCACAGCGCAGCAAACTTCATTAGACCAAGATCCACAATTTATGGATGAAATAAATTTCAATATTACCGGCTGCGGTGTGAAACTAATTACCGTGTGGCAATTAAATGCTTATTTATGAACGTAACACGCTAATAAAACACAAGTAATAAGCTTAGAGAAAAATGTAACGTAAATATAAATTTAATATGTGTAACAACGCTTCGAAAATCTTATTTGCTAGAAGCAAATGACAATAGGTCCCTTTGGTGGTAAATGTTCATTTTTATAAAACAAATAAAACGGTAAAAACAAGGTAGCAAAGAAAAAAAGACACACAAAGAAAAAAGATAAACCCACAGAATTTCTTGCCGGATCTTCTCAGTTGAGGTCCTGTTCCGATCCGGTGGTACCTAGTGTAAAAAAAATATGTAACTGACAATTTGAAATAAAGATATTTCATTTCATTTCTTGGAAATCTGCAATCAAGCCCAGATGAGATTTTTTATTTCATTGAAGTAGCATAGGAGCATATAGTCCACTTGATGATAAGTGGTCACTGCCGCCCATAGACATCTCTAAGCAACTTAGTATAGAACATGGGTGTTTCATAGCCTACGGGTCAGCCCTGCCTATCTTATTAGATACTCGCTTCATATAAATTTGTGCCGGCAACCACACCCTTTCCTCGAAACGCAAGAACTGCTTCATGCATAAATTTGTGTGGTGGTATTTTCCCGTCCAACCTTTAATACAATTACCACTTTTTATATGAGATTGAAGAAGTAAATGAGCATGTTGGATGATGTTCCTGGTGTCCCTGTAGTCCCGGGACCAGAATAGGGCTACGGGGATACCGTCTGTCTGCCGTCTGATACTGCCTGTCGTACGAGGCGACTAAAAGGGGCTTGTTGCGGGCTGTTAGAGTGGGAGCTCGTCCACGGGACCATCCAGTCAAGCGACCCCGGGAAGGACGGTGGCATGTCCACCACGCAGCGCTGAGAACGGTTACCGGGGAGGTTTTAGTGCGGTAAGAATCCCACATAACCCGCGTCGCTCCCTCGGCGTCGGGTACCTTTAGAAGGTTTCCCCTCGTAAAAAAAGGATGATGTATCTGATTGTAAGTGGTCACTGCCGCCCACAAACATAAGTTTTTTTTATACCTAAACCTAACGATAGGGCAGACGGGCTACCTAATGGAAAGTAGTCACCGTCGCCTATGAACACTTGCAACACCAGAGAAGTCGCCAATGCATCGCCGGCTTTGAAGGAGAGCTCTTTTCGCACCTTTTTTGAAGAGCCCCGTGTCATAACGCCCCGGGATAAGTAACTTAGTATAGAGCATGTGCGTTTAGCCTACGGATAAGTCCTGCCTATCTAGCATACCTAACTCGCGTTAGCAACGCTTGTTCCGACGTGTATCCTGTTTAACTGTAATGTAATCTCCGCCCACGAACATTGTAGTGGCTAGCAACAGAATTTAATAATTCATCACGAGTATATACAAAACAAAATATTAAAAATAAATATTTTTTTATAAAATATTATTAGAAAGGTAGAAATAAAAATAAATTATAATGTCATGTATTTATAATCGAGAAATTTTTAATTAGAAATGCATAAAAATTATGTTAAGTTTGATCCTTTACACATATTTTAAGGGGTGATGATAAAAGGCAACATTCTGCAGGTAATGGGGAAGGCTGCTCAACTTCGTTTCGACACAGGGTATTTCAGAATTCTCTTATAGTTTTCTAATTACTACGTATAAGGTTGCAAAATACATGTGTACCATCACACTAGAAAAGATACGGTTTTAAAAAAGGTCAAAAAATCTCGAAATTCGCGTAACGTAATTTATGAATGGCCCAAAAAAAGGGCAAAAACGAGTCGAGGGTGAGAGGGTCTCAGGTTTGATACTGTCAGACAAATCTTAACGATAAATTTATATTGGGTGTGATTGTATGTACGTTTTGTGTTTACATAGGTAGTAAGTTAGTAACACGTATTGTAAACAAACTACACAGTATGTATGTCTATAATACGTACACAAAACATAAAAAATGATAGATAAAATCTACGGCACACGAGGGATGCCGGCGCAAAAGCGTAGTCATCTCGCAAAGTAAACAAGCAATTTAAATAATCTCCACAAACGTTTTATGATGTTATTCTCTCACAGAAAAGAAATTTCGAGACAAAGGCAGACTAATTAAATATTCCACGATGAAAATATATACTTTTGACGCTATTTCGCAATTTTATTACTATGGTAAAGGATCAAAAACGATTATTATAACGGTATATACGAAATATAAATTATAAATGCTATTACACAAAATATTCTTGCTAAGTTTTTCTTGAGCAATGAATTTGAATTTTTGATAAATTTATTCAATAACTAAAGAAATATAAACAGGAATTCGTTAATGTTTTGTTCATGTTTTTATAATACTTTTGACAAACGTTTATTAATGTAGTTATCCTTATTCCGAAATAATGATTCTGAAAGAAACATACACTAATTGAATACAAAAAAAAACAATAAATAATACAAAATAAACTTTTTTATTTCAAGGGGGAAACCTTCAAAAGTACCCGTCGTCGTGGGAGCGATTCATGTGGGATTCTTGTCCACTAAAACCCCCCCGGTGGCCTAAATCCAAAAATCTTATGGTCTATCCAAAGGTCTAATGCAAAAAGACGAGGTTAGAGACTTATTTCGGGACCGTAAAATATTACAGGTCAAACCAGTCTAATTCAACAGAGGAAGTACCACCGCCACACATATTTCTGGCGTGAAGCATTTCTTACGTTTCGATTGAAGGGTGTGGTTGCCGGCACAGTTTTATATGAGGTGACCACCTCGGTTCTTGGGAGTTGCAACGCATCTGTGATTTACTTCAGATAGAACCCATTCCACATGAAGCTGCTTACAGATGTTCATGGGCGGCAGTGACTACTTACCATCAGGTGGACTGCATGCTCGTTTACTACTTTAATCAGATAAAAAACAAACTTATTACAACACAATTTTCATACTAATACCATTCTCATCCATATATTGCGGGTAATACATACACACATCAAGGAGTCCGACCGAACTTCGACTAATCAGCCAAAAAAAACCATGAACGGCATAACCTTCGGCTGGGGTCAAAATATTTTGGCCGAAAACGAAGGTAACAAACGTATTAACACACTTATAATAATTATATCAAAGTAATATAACATTTGTCGTCAACCCATTATGGTCCCACTGCTGGGCACGGGTCTTCTCTCAGAATGAGAGAGATTAGGCCATAGTCCACCGCACTGGCCAAGTGCGAATTGTTGGACTTCACACACCTCCGAGACCTTTTTTTTAAAGAACTCTCGGATGTGTTGGTTTCCTCACGATGTTTTCCTTCACCGAAAAGCAGTAATAATTAATTTCTAATACACACATAATTAAAAAAAATCTGTGGTGCGTGCCTGGATTTGAACCTCGGACCTTCCGATCGAGAGGGCAAGTTTCAACCATTAGACTATCACACAATATAACATTTATTTACCTAAAATTAATTTACTAAATTACTTAAAATTAACTAAATTCCCGTGAACTTTATCTATATTACTAAAACACTTGTTGCATTAAAAGCTAACTACATACAAGTATGACTAACTGTTATACTGTATTGCTTGAATCCCGGTCACGTGACCTCTCTGTAGAGGCATTTTATCTTAAGTGGTTAACGTAAAACAAAAACTAGACTGGAAAGTGATAACGGTGGAGAAAGAGATAAGCCCTTTGTTGTGTGACGTTAGGCTATATTAATAATACTACTCACCCACCGCAACGGACGAAATTCGACCGTAATTTAAATTAAAAACTAAACTTCATATTGTCCAAAGTAGCACCAATATTTCTCTAATTTAAATAAATTGTAATAATTTTCAAGTTATTTTGAACGCACCCTTTTTGAAACTTGTGATTCGTTTTTAAGATACTTGCCGCAGGCGGGGAGTATGAACTTATGCACGGTTATAGTTGATGTAGAGAGGGATTGCGCAACGCTAATATTTTTTTAAAAGCAATGATAGCCTAATGGTTGACTTAATCTCTCGATCGGGAGGGAGGTCCGAGGTTCAAACCCAGGCACGCACCACTGATTTATGTGCGTATTAGAAATTATCACTGCTTTTCGGTGAAGAAAAACATCGTGAGGAAACCTACACAACCTACACACCCGAGAGTTCTATTAAAAAATAAAGAAAGAAGTTCTTTAAAAAAAAGTTCTCGGAGGAGTGTGAAGTCCACTAATTCGCACTTGGCCAGCGCGGTGGACTATGGCCTAACACTCTTTTACTTCGAGAGAAGACCCGTGCCCAGCAGTGGGATAATAATGGGTTGACGATATACTAGCATATTACCTGATTCTTATAAGTATATGAGGCATTTAAACTCTAAGGGATAGCAACGCATCTGTGAACAACTTCATATAACCATAAGGCCGTATAATCAGATGGACAGCATGATGATTTGCTTCTTCCATATTGTAAAAAATAGAAAAAAGACGTTAGAACGACAAACAGTTTTACTCTGATGATCAAGGCCAACTACCAACTAATTGCGTGTAAAATGCTGCCGTGTATTGCTTTGAATCCATTTGCATTGAAGGCCATATAACCGGATAATCGGAAGAGTAGTAGAGTTCTCGAATGGAGATCGTGTCTGTGCAAAAGGAGTATAGGCCGCTGTCTGACTAGGTGGACTCATGACCTGAAGAAGACGACAACTAACCGCTGGATTTAGATGGCTCAGGACCAGTCGAAGTGGCGCAGATTAGGCGAGGCCCATGTCCAGCAGACTTTTTAAGGCTGATGGTTTTTTTTTTATCTGACAGAAGTAGTAAATGGGCATGACTCCACTTGATGGTAAGTGGTCACTGCCGCCCATGGACATCTGTATTCAACTACATACAGAACATGGGTTCCATCTGAAGTCAATCACTGATGCGTTGCTACTCCCGAAGACAATGATGGTCGCCTCATGTGAAAGTATATTTTTGAATGGTTTGATTAGGGACATACCCAATAAACGAGGCATTCAAACTTATTCTGCAAGGGTATCTACTTAACTGTGGCTGATATCAGGCAAGACTTTCCTCCTTTTTGCGGTAGTTTTTAGATTATTATGAGCGACAGTGACAATTTACCGTCAAGTAGACTGCGTACATCTGTGCTACTTAAATTTTAACAATAAATATACGCAAAGACCAATACTTATATAATATAAACACGTAAATATAGCCCAGATATCAAAATTCATTACTAAAGATATTTGTCTATTTCAGTATTCTTCTCGTCAACCTTCTTCTCTCAGAATGAGAAAGTTTTAGACCATAGTCCACCGCGCTGGCCAAGTGCGAATTGGTAGACATATTTCAGGATTGAAACCAGAATATCTTACGTATGCCTAAAGAACATCTATCAGCCCTAAAAAAACCTAAATTAGAAATGTACCTACCACAATGTAATTACGATACTTCCCAGCATCAAAACTTGCAGGCAAACCGTGTCAGAACGTGTAATTATTTTCCCCTAACATACTCGTATGTACGGAATAAAGTTATTGGGCAAACTTCCGAAGACTGTTTATCTTTCGACAAGCAAATGACGTGACGGGGTAAGCTTGTAGCTTGTACGTATGTACATGTATAGGAGTTTATAGCTTTTAAGATAGGAATCCAACAGACAATCGGTAAAAAGGTTTGTGTAGCCTCTGAATTATGATAAATGGAGAGGGACTGGAATCTCAGAATGATTTAAGAACAATCATCTATCAGCCCTTTGAGGTCCACTGCTGGACATAGGCCTCCCTTAAATGACGCCACTCCAACCGGTCCTGTGCCTTCTGAATCCAACGGTTTCCCGCTATCCTCTTCAGGTCATCGGTCCACCTGATGGAGGGGCGACCTGTGCACCTTTTGCTTAAACGTAGTCGCCACTCGAGGACCTTCCTTCCCTACGGTCCTACGAGCGATGTGGCCGACCCATTAATGAGAGTAATACCATCCCGAAATTGATAAATTTTAATACTTAACGTAGGTACTACCTTTCGCCGTGACCACGATTCATGGCAAAAACATTCCAAAACGCGTTTATCGGGAATACCCCGATAAACGAATTATTAAAAAAACCGCAGCATCTTAAGTACCTAAATCAAATAAAAATAAAACAAAACAACTTGATGCATGAAGTATCCAGTACGATAGTATGTTTTTTTTTTCATACTAATATTATAAAGACGAAAGTTTGTGAGTGTTTATGTTTGTTACTTTTTCACGTCTAAACGCCTGGAGCGATTTTCGTATAAATTTGGTACGAAGTTAGGTGACACTCTGGATTAACACACAGGCTACTTTTTACCGTGGGAAATATCTTATTCCCAAGGGACAATCGATACATCATTTTTTTAATGCGGTCGAAGCTGCGAGGTTCAGCTAGTAGAAAATATACTATACTTACTATACTAATATTATAAAGACGAAAGTTTGTGAATGTCTTTATATGTTTGTTTTTTCTTCACATCTAAACGGCTGGAGCGATTTTCGTAAAATGGGTAAGAAGTTAGGTGACACTCTGGATTAACATATAAGCTACTTTTTACTGTAGGAAAATATCTTATTTACACGAGACAATCGATACATCATTTTTTTTAACACGAGCGATACTGCGGTATACACCTAGGAGAAAATAATAGTCAATCTCTTACACGGATAAATAAAATTGAAGGTAATACGGTCGGTCTTAAACAAACTTTATTACCAGCAATTTACAACGTAATCCTATACATTTGAGTAACACAGGAGTAAGGATATTGAATATCAATGCTGATATCAATATTCTGACTGCATGCAAGCGAACAATTCTCATGCGTCTATGAAATTATTTTCTAGAACAATCGACTTTGAAGACATACCTACTTGTATGTCTGGAATTCTTTAATGTATGTAAAAATGCCCTCTGGCGTTTTGATGCAGAATCCGTACATTTTCTGTGTACTTCTTACCCGACTATGTCTACGAGTTACTACTTAATCCTCTGGGGTAGTAACTAGTAACGCATCTGTGGTCGACCTCAAGTAAGACGTTCGACGACCCGCGTGGCCGAGCGGTTACCGTACCGGGCTGACATGCAGTGGGTCCCGGGTTCGATTCCCGGCCATTCAGGTATCTGAATGATGAGTTTAGATTCTTGTTCTGGGTCTGGGTGTTTTTGTATTCGTCTTTGTGTGTGTCCATGGCACCCACGACACAGGAGGAAATCTAGGGCTAGGAGTGTAGAAAGCGTTTTTTTTTTTTAAAGTAAGAGTCATATCTTATCGGAGGGTTGATGAAAATAAATGGACGGGTGTGGCCACTTACCATCCGGTGGTACGCATACAGATTTTTTTTATTAGACTGAAGTAGCAAACGAGCATGATGTCTCCCTGATGGTAAGTGGACACTGCCGCCAATGGACATCTATGCCCCAGCAACTTCAAATATAACATGGTGTCTATTTGAAAGCGATTGCGATTTGCGATTGCAGTTTTTGCGGAATTGAGAAACAGACACACAAAATCTCACTTTTATATATTAATATGTTAATAAATAATCAAGACAATTTTGGCGTGTTTCTCTCGTTTGGAATCTGGTCGTAAATAATATTAGCGCGAATGTAGGCGTTTGGCGAAGCCATGTTATGACCTTTGATAACTAATCTGCTCGGGGTTGGTATTACAGCCGTGTGCACTCACTAGTATCTCCCTACAGTGGATGCCGTGGGTGGACATACCCAGTTGGGCCGTCCCTGTAGTTCCGGGATCAGAATAGGGCTACGGCATCCCCTGCCTGTCGTAAGAGGCGACTAAAAGGGGCTTCCGGGGCTGCAGGCGGCTAGAGTGGGAGCTCGAACCGTTCGGTCAGGCGATCCCGGGAAGGACGGCGGTATATGTGGTTGCATACCGTCGTAAAGACTAGACGTAGCGGTGGGCCCAGCCACCCATCTGGGAGGAGCCCGATGTGGCAACGCGCTCAGAGGAATCCGGTTGCGGTCGGACCGAGTTCCCGGAGTCCTCTTTATAGCGCCGAGGACAGCCACCGGGGGGGTTTTAGTGCGGTAAAAATCCCACATAACCCTGCGTCGCTCCCACGGCGTCGGCTACCTTTTGAAGGTTTCCCCCTTGAGAACAATATATATATATCCAGTTGGGTAGTGTGTTTCTTCTAAGTAATTTACCAGGTGAGGGAACCAGTGTAGTTCAACCGGGGAGGTACCACCGCCACTTCTAACGTGAAGCAGTTCTTGCGCGAGGTGGGTGTGGTTGCAGGCACACTTTTACATGAGGTGACCATCTTAGTCCTTGTGAGTGAAACGCATCTGTGATTGACTTCAAAACCCTTGTTCTATATGAAATAGCTTACAAATATTACCATAATGTGGACTGCATGTTCGTTTGCTACTTCAATCGAATAAAAAAGAGGTGCACCCTCGCTTGCTCATTGTTTATTCTCTGTGATTTATCTCAGATTGAACGCCAGTTCTATATGACGTTGCTTACAGATATCCATGGGCGACATTGAAGCCTTACCTTCAAGGGGACTTCATATTCGTTTGCTATTTCAATTTTATGAAATACAGTAATGATCTGATTATAAAGTAATTTCTGCTGGTCATTAATGAAATGAAATGAAATGTCTTTATTTTTTTTGTATAGGCCTACGGGGGCACTTACAAATTGTCAGTTGCTTTTTTTATACACTACCACCGGATCGGAACACGACCTCAACTGAGAAGATCCGGAAACAAACTCAGCTGGTTTGTCTTTTTTGTTATTTATATATTTTTTTTGTAATATAATTACAATCATGTTTTTGTGGAAAGTAAAAATGTCTAATAACTGAATATTCTGCCAAATCTTAGGGAGAAAACTCTTGCGATTGCTGTATATACATCGCACAGTGACAATAAAAAGGACCTAGGTAGTTCAAAATGTACAATTTGCAAAATATATCAGTTTTTATTGCATTTTCGAGACAGTCCTGAAGCACTGTTATTTTTTGCAGGAATTTGCCAAAATTTTGAGTTCAGTTCCTGTCAATTTCACTGCATTTCCTATAATATATGAATTACATATGCTGTTTCATAGACTTTTTTATTTTTCCGTATGTACTTACACAAAATTATGTTTTAGATTTAGGTTAGTACGAAGTTTTCAAGTTCAAATCCCCCAGTAACTTTTATAAATAAGTTTAAAACACACGGATACATTGCGAAATTCCGCAATTTCTGAAAATACATTTTCTGAAATTGTAAATACCATTAGTGATTAGGTGTAATTGAATATTCGTTGCGTTTCCTGTGACCTCGGCGCTCCTTCCATGAACCGTAAGGAAACAACAATATGGAGATAAATTATTATAATACATAACGAACTTCCGTGCAACTCTGCCGTGCGTTCTGATGCACGGATTTACTTTATTTCCTTAATGAAAAAATAATTAATAACTAAAAATAAAGAGAAATATGAAGGTTTTTGGTCATGAAAAGTTGTATTACATGATTTTAGACTAGTATTATCGCGGAATTGACACATTACAATACTTAACGGGTACTCACGATATGCGGTTTATGAATTCATAAAGAAATATCGGCAAAAAGAATTCTATAAGAATTCATAAACCGCATATCGTGAGTACCAGTTATATTACAGTCCTTGTGCTTTTTAAAACGATCCGCTTGGCGGTGCGGTTACCATACCGACACGCAGTGGGTTCCAAGTTCGATTCCCGGCCAGACAACTATTAGATCTAGATTGTATAAGCGTGTACAATGTAAACAAGGGGTCAAAATAGTGTATTTTTTTTAGTTTTAATAAAAAAAAAATTATATTTGCCGCCTCTCCCCCTCTCCAAAGCGAGATTAACCCCCCCCCCTTAAATATATCACGTAATTTATGGACGCCCCCATATCATATATTTAGGTAATTAGATTTTTTTCTCAATAGTGCTTATTGTCTCAGATTAGAATTTAAATTTTAAAATGTAAATTAATAATGGATCTTATAAAACTCTAGCACTGACAACATACACCTTTTTTTTTTCGAGGGGGAAACCTTCGATCGGTACCCGACGCCGTGGGAGCGACACAGGGTTATGTGAGATTTTTACCGCACTAAACCCCCCCGGTGGCCGTCCTCGGCGCTGAAAAGGAGGACTCCGGGATCTCGAAACGACTTCAACCGGAATCCTCCGAGCGCGCTGCCCCATCGGGCTCCTCCCACATAGGCGGCTGGGCCCACCGCTCCGTCTAGTCTTTACGACGATATGCGACCACACATACCGCCGTCCTTCCCGGGATTGCCTGACCGAACGGTTCGAGCTCCCACTCTAGCCGCCTGCAACCCCGGAAGCCCCTTGTAGTCGCCTCTTACGACAGGCAAGGGATGCCGTAGCCCTATTCTGACCCCGAGGCTACAGCTTAGTTTGATCTGTTGCGATCTTTAGACACTCTATAAACATTTTGCATTAAAGTTATCTGTATAATATAAAAGGAAATAAAGATGTTACCTAAGTTATATTTCATAAGAGACATTTTCGAAAATCTATTTTAAGTAAGTATTTTAAATATAAAGTACTTTAGAACACGCCAGTTTGTAAGTTGCCTTGAGATTATTTATATTTAACTAATTAAGTCTAGGTATTTGTGTCAATATTGGTATCTAAAATTATAAATAATAAGGTCAAGTTAAATCAACAATTTTAGTCAGAACTGCTTTTCACTGACTACATAAATTATGTAAAAGAAAACAAGGTGAAAGAGACAACTCAATCAGAGCCAACTAGCATTGACCTTGCAATTGTAAGGACTAGTCACCCGTCGCAACGGTCGAAATTTGACCGTAATTCAACTCCAAAACTAAACAATATTGTCCAAAGTATTTCCCAAATTCAATTTTTATTAATTTTCAAGTTATTTTAAGTGACAAAGCTACATTTAAAATCATTATCAATATTAATATATAGATACATACAAAAACAATAAATGATTTTGTATAGGTATGTTGTCAGTTGTGAAATTATTATTTTTTTTTTAAACACACTTTCTACACTCATAGCCCCACACCAGCATTTTCTCCTGTGTCGTGTGTACCATGGACACACACGAAACGAATACTCAAACACTCAGACCCAGAACATTAATCTAAACTCATCATTCAGATATCTGTCTGGCCGAAAATCGAACCCGTGATCCATTGCGCGTCAGACCGGTATGGTAACCGCTCCGCCACGCGGGTCGTTAATTGGATTGGATTGGGTGTTTATGGGTGAAATTGATGTGCTAGAAGAATTATTAGAATATTGAAATGCTTAATTTAAGCTTGCACAGCATTAGGGACTCCTCTGGTGTTGCAAATGTTCAATTGCGATGGTGACAACTATCCATTAAGTGGCCCAACTGTGTTATCATTAGATACAGCTAAAAAAATTTTGATTTGTGGCAGTTCTTCTACAATTTTGTTTATGCTGTTTAAAATTTTGGTAAGTATGCTCCTGCTGTGATCTGCTTTGATGGATAGTGTAATACATATTTTTCAGGGGTGGGAATTGGTGACTGATCTCAGGGTGCCATAAAGGGAGGTGGTGGCTGCAAATAAAAGGAGGTACTGTACCATACCGAGGTTACCGTACCGGTCTGGCACGCGGTGGGTTTGATTCCCGGCCAGACAATTATCTGAATGAGGAGTTTTGGGTCTTTTTCTGGGTCTGCTTGTGTATTCGTCTTTTTATATGTTCATGATACCCAGGACATGAGAAAATCCTACTGTGAGGCTATGAGTGTAGAAAGTGTTTTAAGTTTTTTACATTTTTATATTTACTTAGTGTCTTGTCTTGATGTTACAGTGACCATGTAACATCAGGTGAGTATGCTATTTTTTGAATCCAATGAATATCTTTATAAATAAGGTAAATTTGTTGTTGGTTGTTTTCAGCTCGTAACCATGCACATTCATACTTCACTCATGGTCAAAAGACAGAATACATTATTTTTAATATAGAAGTAAGTAGTATGACAATAAAAGTAGTAGACAATATCTATAGCCAGCTATCTCTAGCTACCTAAATGGTCACTATCACTCAGAAAAATCTATAATCAAATTCAAAAAAGATTGAAGTCCTACATAAGATTGATCACAAATCTGTTGCTACCCATTGACAACTTAAGTATAATAGGTAGTTGGAACATCTTAGAAAAATTTTTTGCTCCTAGAAATAGCTAAAAGCATTCCATTATTTTTAATAGTTGCCTAGCATTTAGCATTTTTGTGTTTCGTTGGAAGAGTCCTTGGGAGCAGCAAGGCATCTGTGATTGACTTTCTATAGAACCTGTCCTTATGAACCTGCTCTCAGATGTCCAAGGGTAGCAGTGACAGAGTGAAAAGAACTTATTCTGAAGAATAAATATCCACAAGCTAAGTATGACCATTAAAACAGTTTCGGGTCATGTAGTACATACATGACCCACTGACCTCTATTGAAAATTATGACAAATCACATCAAATATTCCTTACAATATTATTATTTTAAACAACCTTAATAGGTATATCAATTATCTTATAAGGGCAATGTGTTTTCAATCATCTTTACATCAATGAGGTGATAGGATGTAAGTGCATCACATATTTGAATCAGTTTGCCCTGTGGTTTTGCCTGTTTAACTAAGAATGTATATTACATTTAAAGACAATTTTATACTTTCAACAATTTTTTTTTTTATTTGGCTAAAGTAGCAAACAAGCATGCAGTCCACCTGGTGATAAGTGGTCACTGCCGCTAATGGACATCTGTAATCAACTTCATACAGAATGTGGGTTCCATCTGACGTCAATCACAGATGCGTTGCCACTCCCGAGGACTACAGTGGTCGCCTCATGTGAAAGTGTGCCGGCAACCACACCTTTATATCGAAACGCAAGAAATGCTTCACGCTAGAAATAGGTATGGTGGTGGTACTATTTATGAATAATCTCCAGTTAGTCATGGTTTGTTGGTAAGTAAATCTTAGAAAAGTTGTTGTATTAACTTGTTATGGCCTATGAATATTTTTCAATATCTTCAACCCATTATTGTCCCACTGCTGGGCATGGGTCTTCTCTCAGAATGAGAGAGTTTTGGGCCATAGTCCACCGCCCTGGCCAAGTGTGAATTGGTGATCTTCACACACCTCTGAGGACGTTTTTTATAGAACTCTTGGGTGTGTAGGTTTCCTCACAATGTTTTCCTTCACCAAAAACTAAATAACTTTTCATTGGATGCCACTTCAAAAACAGACAGAAATTCTATAAATTATAGTAACATACAATATTGCTTGTTCTCTGTCCCAGAAGCTTTTCATCACATATGATGGATGTACACCAAGAACTTTCATTTTTAGTATTCATATGGATTTGTCAATATACATATTGTTTAAGAATTTGATTGCCATTGCAATGTTTACAGGGTTATGACCACTCTTAAGAGCATATTTATTATATATATACTACTGTATTACGTTTGTGTTTCTTTTATTATACTTGTTTTGTGTCACTACACCTACATTTGTAAGGAACATTACTATGTTTTATAACATATGACATATGAAATCTATAGGTTTCTAACCAGAAGATAATCAGTTAACCAACTGTTTATTTTCTGGTTTTAATTGAGTATTGCAAAAATTATGTGCATATATATTTAGCAAGTATTTTGCAAAACTTAATAAAAATATTAAAATGAGCGTAATAAATACGACGGGATGGAATTACGCATAATATTACCAAGATAAACTGAGCATTTTAAATATCGAACACGATTAGTGGGTCAACGCACTGTCCGTGTTTACCAATCGCACGGTAAACACGTATAGCATTTTGAATATAGAATCCTGCCTCATGAATAATTCCTACGGCTAATTTCAATTGTAAATGCACGTACCCTCTCTCGCTTTCAAGTAGACTGTGTTCGCTACTATATTTTCTAATTCCATCAGTTCCAGTGTGGCGGATTTTACTGTAGATCCTCCGAGAAGAGACTCGCTGTAGCGGCCGCTTTGCCGCGCTCGCAGCGTTCGGATATCCGCCCATCAATGAACAACGCGCGATCTTACACAGAACTCAACACTATACACCATAGGTCCACTGGCTGGTAAACAGTAAACAACCGACACAAACCGTACGCGACCGTAGAAACTAACACGCAACCGAGTTCAAGAGGGTGTGACTGATCGTAATAGTACCAGCGTTTGTTTAGCTCATACGACGGTTCCCTCGCTCCGTGACGCTGGGCGCGCAGTTAGCCGGTCGGTTTCTCTCAGCAAGCGCAAGAAGAGAACACGCCCCGATATTGCAACGAGTTATTGACGTAGAGAAACGCTCGCGACAAATTACCACAAGGTTCGGTAGCGATCCAGTTGCCATGTCGCGGTTTTCTAAACTACCAAATGTTAAAAAAAATGTGTAGGATATTTGTTTGATATTGTTTTTTTGTATTTCTACACCGTTTGATACAATTATAATTATTTATGGTTTTATAAGGAATTGAAATGATAGGAAACAATAAAACAATAATACAAAAAAGTTGCTTAGTTAACTTTTTTAAAGGTTGAAATTCGTTGCTAACCCTTAAACCTGATGATAGGAAGGAAATTATGAATATAGAAAAACATTGGCTTTTACATTTATTGGGGAAAGATAGTGAATCGCTTTGAAATCTCCAGACAGTAAATATCCAATGTTTAAGGAGTTTTTTTTTATCTTTACACAATTAGTCAGTGCCAGTCATGGATAATGGTAATAAACTTCTCGTAGAATAGTGATTCTATTCACAGATACGTTCCTACTTGTGAGAACTAAAACGGTTGCCTCATGTGTTAACAACCTTGTATCGTAAACGCAGACATGAGATACCTTCCCTGTCAAACTTGTTCTAGCATCGTTAAATTTTTTTAGCCTCATCTTAGCTTTAAGGTTAGCTATACTTAGCTTTCCATACTACACCACACTGCTCCAGTGTGAATTTGTGCGAATGACCATCCATATTCCAAATTCATTAATTTTGCAGTAGGTTTTATTTGTGATTTCAGTCAAATACATTCTATACTCTTTTTGTTGCTCATATTATCCATCCCGTTTGAATGTTTTCAGAAACTTTTATTTTATTTTATTTAATATTTCTTACCATTTACAGTAGAATTTCTTTAGAAGGGTAATATTTTATTTGTCAACACTCAATGCTGCCAATATATCAATTAAAATTGTACGTTCCGAAATATAAGTATAAAGAATATTTAAAAAATATTATTCATATTTACTTATAAAAAAGTTAAGGATTTAGTTTACAGCCCTCAATTCAGATATATATATATTTTTTTTTTCCTATAGTGGCATTCACATCTCGAGTGTGAGACGTATTTAGCCAATTACGACGTTATATGAAGATAACACGCACGGGAAAGTGTACGGTATTCAGATATTTGATAATTGGTAATTCAGATATTTGTTATAGATAATAGAGTTAAGAATTTATTTTTTTTTTCTTTTGTCAGTTTGCCAGTCCTTACAACTGTCATTGCACAGCTTATGTCATTTACAGCTGTTGGTTTGACAGACACGTGTAGTTAAAAACTGAATCTCAGTCAAAAGTAGACATGGTTAGAAACGTAGGACAAAGTTTCAAAAAACTTAGGCTTTTAGTGGATATCGAGTACTTTTGTGAAGTGAAATATTTTTATTATGAGTAAATTTGTACATTAAAATTTAATTTAAGTCAATGTAGGCTGTACTTTATTTAAAAACAAGTTCTTTAGGCGGCGTTTTAACTTGGAAAGGAACTCTTTTTATATGGTAATTATGAATGTGTGATATTTTTTGGTGTTATAATATAGAATTAGCCTTCCTTTATCCTTATTATGATAAATTAAATGTTCTTCTGTGGCTCACTTTTATATGAAACAAACTGCTTAGTCCTTGGGAGTAGAAACGCACCTGATTAACTTTAGGAAGTCCATCAGTTCGCACTTGGCCAGCGCGGTGGACTATGGCTTAAACTCTCCCATTCTGAGAGAAGACCCGTGCCCACCAGTGGGACAATAATGGGTTGATGAGGAGGAGATCCCCTCATGTACCCTTTACCGTCAGGACTACATGTTCTAGGTTTGTTATATCAATTATATAAAATAAACCACAGCTGACCACACCATGCTTGTCAGCGCGCGCACAAATGCGCACGCGCATAAACCGACCGAAACCTGCCAACGGCCTAAGAACTTGTGCACCGCATCAGTCACTAGCATAGACCGGCCTTGCGATCACTACAAGTATCATGTTATTTGTATTTTTTTTAAATTCAATCTAAGAAGAGTCAATATAACACTTTAGCAAGTAATTTCTTGTTTACTGTTTAAGATCCCCTAGCAATGCTATTCAACTCAACTCAACTCTATTTCCAACTTTTCTACTTCCAACTGCTTCTCTTCCCCAATATATTAAAAATAAAACCAATCATTGTCACATTTTAAAAGGTAGTAGAATATATGGTTTGATGGGGAAGGTGACACCACCTCACCTATTTTAGAGTGACACAGTTCTGGCATTTCACTGGAAGGGTGTGGTTGCCGGCGCACTTTTACATGAGGTGATTATCTTAGTCGTCAGGAGTAGCAACAAATCTGTGATTGACTTTTGATAGAAATCATGTATATGAAGTTGCTTACAGATGTATATTGGGGCAATGACCACTTACTATCAGGTAAGACGCTCAGTCAGCATGTGTCTTCAATGAGACGAAAAAAAGGTGTGACAAATAAAATAAATATATATAAATTATAGCATATTATTTCCATTACAGAATTATATACACACAAATCTATAAATGGATCCATGCAATGTGTGCGGAGGCACAGACGTGAACCTGGTGGATGGGTTCTACTACTGCGTGGAGTGCGGCACGCAGGATGTGAATGTGAGGGAGACAGTGGTGGAGCAGACGGTCATGGCTGATGGCACCTTTGCTCATGCCACTGTGCGGAAGTTCACCACGGTATTGAAGGAGGGTGTTGAAAGTACGTTGTCTTACTTCAACTTTCTGACATATTTTGGTCTAAATATCGCTCATTATCTTAAAAACTATCTTATCACAAGAAATAATTGTTTTGAGTTAAAAATGCAGTTTGATTCCATTTTTTCTCTTCTATCGATCGGTAAAACCGCCACAATTTTAGTGCGAGTAGTTCACAAAAGATGGCGTAAATGTCGGTAAGTGAGCATTAGCGTTAATTGAGGAACAAAATAATACAAACGCGATTATCTCAAAACAGGTTTTTTTGTGTTATGACAGTTTTTCAGAGGATGAGCGATATTGTTATACATATAATAGTCTCATTGATGCATATTTGATATTTCCTATTGAGATACCACCAACATATTCATCATTACCTTTATTTGACATTGTTTTATTGTTATTGACATTTATCTTAATTACAAACAGTTTTAATAAAATTGGAATTAAATCTAAATTACACAATTTAAAAGTAACTAAAAAACCGGCTTAAACAATATTTGTATGCCATTTATGGTAGAATAAGCGAAAATTCTTGACTTGAACACCAATGTATACCGTATTCAACAAATAAAGATTATTTGTATTTGAACCTTTAAATTACTGCAACCCTTGAAGGAATGCCACTGTTAAGAAATTCATTATATTGAAGGATATAATTCATATGTTTTGTTTTTTCTTTACCATTTAAATTTCTGCATCCCTTGGAGGATATCATGAAATTTTCTTTAATGTTACTTAGGATGATTAAGGGTAAGATATCTTTTAGTTTTTACATGGTTGCCAGCAAAATTTTATAACAGACGACCATCTTAGTCCTCAGAAATTGCAACGCATCTGAGAATGAATTCAGATAGAACCCATCCTATGGGATGTTGTTTTCGGACGTCCATTGGTGGCAGTGACCACTTCCCATCAGATGGACTGCATGCTTGTTTGCTTTTATCTTATAAAGAATGTACACATATATGGAAGTGTAAAACAAACAGTCCATCTGATGGGAAGTGGTCACTGTCGCCCATGTATATCTGTAAGCAACTACATATAGACCAGGGATTCAATGTGAAGTCTGTCACAGATGTTGCTACTCTTAAGGACTAAGATGGTCACCCCACATAAAAGTGAACCAGCAACCACACTCTTCCACCGAAACGCAAAAACTGCTTCGCACTAGAATGAAGGCGATATAGGCTGTTATAATTAAATGTTTTAAGTTAATTGTTGAATTTTTGGTCCAGTGAGCAGTGAATGGCACAAATGGCACATCTTCAACTTCATCCTGGCGGGGTTGACAGACGAGCTGATATCCCTTGGAGCCAAGCCGTCAGTCAAGATGAAGGTTTTGTGGATTTGGACGAGATATGTGAAGGAGTTTCAAGTTAAGGATGATGCACAGTAGGTATTCTTGATTCTGATATTATATTTTTAAGATTGACTTTCGATTGAGTGACTATACTATACAGAATAGGGCTACGGCATCCCCTGCCTGTCGTAAGAGGCGACTAAAAGGGGCTTCCGGGGTTGCGAGCGGCTAGAGTGGGAGTTCGAACCGTTCAGTCAGGTGATCCCGGGAAGGACGGCGGTACGTGTGGTCGCATACCGTCGTAAAGACTAGACGGAGCGGTGGGCCCAGCCGCCCATCTGGGAGGAGCCCGACGGGGCAACGCGCTCGGAGGATTCCGGTTGAAGTCGTTTCGAGATCCCAGAGTCCTTTTTAGCGCCGAGAACGGTCACCGGGGGGGTTTTAGTGCGGTAAAAATCCCACATAACCCTGCGTCGCTCCCACGGCGTCGGGTACTTTTTGAAGGTTTCCCCCTCGACAACAAAAAAAAAATACTATACTTCCGCATCGGGTAGCACTCAATGTAGCTACGCCAATGGTAGCGCCAACTACATAAGAACTTTGTACTCAGGGGTAGCATCGCATCTGTAGCCTTCCTTGTTCATTCATTGGCATCACTGTGGGGGCAATAATTATCGGAGGATAACTATTGCCCCCACAGTGATGCCAATTATTTTCAAGGAGACACTTCAGTACCTTTTTCTCTCATTCCACTTTTTTGTTTTTCGTGTTTTCCGTATAATAGTAAAAAATATTTTGCTGTTTTCAGATCTAAAAGTAAGTTGGATATTTATGATGAAGACTCAATTAATCATAAAGGCGATGATGATAAAGAAGACAGTGGTAATGATGATTCAGATGAAAAATCAACGGCCAAGAAAAAGTTCAATTCACACCAATTTTCAAGAGACATAAAAGTTGTCACAAAAGGAACTCTATTGGCAATACTGTATGCAGCATTAAATTTAGATAGAAGTGACATTCAACTGTCACATTTATTGAGATTCATCAGAGAAGGCCGATTAAGTCTATACAAATGTATGAAATTTGTTCCGAAAGAATTAAATATCAAGACGATAGTTTATTGGAAGAGTTTTGTTTTGGTTGATAAAGAGTATAGTCCAATATCAATCCGTGCGTTAGCGATGACTTGTTTTAAACGACTTAAGTTAGGCGTACCTTTGGTACCGGATTTAAGGAAGATTATAAAAAACTATATCCAAGAATTATGTTTGCCAGATGACGTGAAGGAACTAGTTTTTGCATTGATGCATTATGTGCCAGTTGATTTTTTGGACATTAATTTGATAAGTCAGAGAAGTCTTGTACGAATTCCCGATTATGAGGGTGTTTGCATGGCTTATGTTATAGTTGCATTGAAAATGTGTTTCGGACTTGATGGTGAGTATGAAGTGCAATTGTCGCGGGAGATAGATAAGATTAATGACGAGGAATGTTATTTAAAATCGTACAAATTAGGCTTGTTATCGGAACCTTCTGATAGGTTGTTCTCATTCACCGAATGGTGTCAACACTTACAATTCAGAAAATCAATCCTATGTAAACACTATTTACCTATATCTAGACAGTTTAACTGTATAGCAGATGATTATATGTTCATGGAACATCTTGAAGCGAGACGAAAAACGAGGGATACGAAATTGAGTGACGATGTGACTATGGATATTCTTAATAAAATTAACGCAGATGAAAAGTCTCAAGTTATACCGAAAGATGATTTCCCAGCGACATTAACTCCCATGTCAACCTATGTTAATATTATCGCACAACAATCAAAAGAACCGGATCTGAGGCTGTTGCTAAGCGAAGATTTTACACAATATTCCCTAAAATATGCCATTAAAAATTTTAAATTACACAATTACAAGAATGAGACGGAAAATATAATTGTAGGCGTTAGTGAGTTGAGGAAAATTTTCAACAATCATGTTACAGGTTCTCTAAATGTAAAAGAAGGGGATACCACGATGGTATTTGTAAGGAATTGTCAAAATAAAAACTGGTTAAAAACGCAACCACCGACAGCGAACCATGTTATAAAACATGATCAAAATGAAAACAGTAGTGATAAGGAGAGTGATCATGGGTACGATTCTAACGTAGAAAGCTCCGTTCTTGAGAGTGAGGCTACTCATATCACAGTTAACGACGAAAGCGTTTATACAAAAGAGAAAAAGTTAGAAGTAATCGAAGAGCTAGATGATGAAAAAAGTATATTTGATGATAATTTTGAAGATGTCCCTTTGTCAACGTTTAACGAGATTAAAGAGGAAATACATGAAAATGATTTCGAAGTTGGGACTGAAAGTAATGGTCCAATAGACAGTAAAATTAATATATTAGATAACACCGAGAATCATTCAGACATTGAAATGCCTATAATAAGATTTAATCCAAATCTTTTTAATAGAGAAAAAATGGTTGCGAAGTTAATCGAACTAGCGCGAGAAAAATATAAAATACCCGCTCCGAAAGACAGTACTACAAGGGAGCCAAGAAAACGTAGAATAAACATAATAAACGATGAAGCTTCATCAAGTGAACCGAAAAGAAAAAGAACTGAAAATCGTGCGAAACCAGGCGAAATAAAAGAAGAAGTGAATAAGCTGTTATCAGCATATTATAGTAGCTTGCAGAAAGACGCTTTACATCAAGTGTCACAGCAAGTGAAATCGTTCCTCGACAATGTAGATACTATAGAAAATACAAATGTCGATCAAAATGAATTAAATGAAACAAACGACATTAATAATCAAACAGAATTAAATAGTTTGTCTGTTTTAAACATGGAAGAACCTCAAGCAAATGTGAATATGAATGTCGGAGATGATGCAGCAGGCAGCAGTCAGGAAGCATCTCAAGATGAGCAAATTCTGGACCAAGAAACACTGAATGAAAGTGAGCAAAACGAAACTATTGAAGAACTATTTACCAAAAGCGATCCAAATTTCGACGAAAAGGAGCATGATATAAAACAACTATATGTAAAACTCGGAGATACTGGCGCAAGTGATGTAACGTTCACTGATATAGAAGATAATCTAGAAATAGACAAAATAATTCAGAGAGAAATCGAAGAGTTTTCGAATTTGGATACATGTGATTTAAATGAATCAAACCTAAATAAAAGCGAAGTTATTGATGATATCGAAGAGTCAAGTGACTCCGATGATGACATACCTCTAAATACATTAAAAGAAACGATATGTTTCGAAGAGGAGAAAAAAGAACGAAGAAAAGAAGACCTAGAGTCTTTAATAAGTGTTTCAAGTGTTGAAAAGTTTAACTACTGGGTGAGACACTACAAGGCGCGTTCTTTCGAACGATCAACGGATATGGCTAAAAAATTTGATCTGGAGTTAAAAGAGAATCTACCAATGAGTTTTGTACTAGTCATTCGCGAATGTGCCTCTATTTTAGGTTGCTCTATGTTTTCACTTTACAGAAACATGCAAAATATAGAAGAAATTCTCATAAGTTATTAATTTAGTTAATGTTTTATATAGTGTCAACTATATTTTTATATAGCTTATTTATTTATTTTTATTTATTGCACCAACAGACACTGATACATCGAAATAACATAACAATAAATAGATACATGTTAAGTGTAGTCTCAATAATAGGCTCAAATTGTAACACAATTATGCATTAAAAATTAGAAATTCAATTAAAAACAAAGATACAATTGATTTAAATAATAGAAAATATATTATGTATATACATATAAAATTGATATATAAGTAGGCTTCAGTGTGGGAAGTTATCGTTGTACTCATTAATAAGTCCAGAATGCTGGTTTTATGTTGAGACAAGGATTATATTGTGACAGATTGTTAACAGACATGAAATCAATAATGATATTGCGTGCGTTCCATTAGACGTTCACAAAGTTCACGCTCACGCAGTCTTTCCCGTTCCACTAAAGCTAGTGGAACGGGAACGGTGAGCGTTATTGACATAATCTCTAGTGGAACGATCACTTCGACCCACCTTTATTAGATGGGTCGTCGTGAGCGTCGCGTGGGCGTAAGTCATGACGTCATGAGTGACGTATTCGCCGCGAACACAACGACCGCGGTCTTGTGGAACGACGTTTTGGGCGTTTGGGGCATTGTGAGCGTCTTCTGGAACGCGCCCATTTTTCAAGAAACTATTAGACGTTCTAAGTGTGAGAGTTTATTTGTTAATAGGAATTTAAGCGATAAATCATTATACAATGCTATTGTATTCACTTTGTGTATGTATGATCTCGAAATGAATAAGGAGTTTGTAAGTACTTGATAACTTTAAGTTAATCTAAGTGATATTCAACTTTAATTATTATGGTTTAGTTGTGTTTAATTTTATGAGTTAGGTATTTCATTGTGCACCTATTTCTCTTTTACTATTATGTGTTTATTTTAGATTTGATTCCCATAGAAAGGGCCATCCATAAATTACGTCACACGAATTTTATGATTTTTGACTTTATACTGGTTAATAATATGTGTGCAGATGCCTGAAAATAATAATGGCTGCCCCGTGTTTGGCAAAAAACACTTGTACAAACCAATCACACATTAAAATTGTTTGTTTGTTTTTTACTGCGTCTTATTAAAAAATGATATGATTTTATTTTTAACTTAGCAGACAAATTATGTATTGTACAATTTAATAAAATGGAAAATATATTTCGTTTATAGGATTAACACTTAGATGTAAGTTTTACTTCAATTATACTATTTTACTTTAAATATACACCGATTCAGATTACTTTGAACACAAAAATATTTTTTTAAGAGTACATAGCTTTTTAGTGTAATATTCTAGTTTCAGGCATTTTACTCTTATGTTAAGTTATTGTATTAAGATGTTAAGATACTGTGCTGTGATCAATTTTAATATTGAAATAAATTTTATAATATAGCGATCTAATTGTTGTAATTAAATTTGCTATGTTCACTATACCTGTTACCTAATTTATTTTACTCAACCATATTATTCCCTATTTAAATAATTATACTAATATTTTACGATAAGATTTTACGTGGTAGAACCAGTGTAGTTCGACCGGGGAAGTACTACCGCCACACCTATTTTTAGCGTGAAGCAGTTCTTGAGTTTCGAAGACAGAATGTGGTTTCCGGCACACTTAATAAGGCGATCATCACAGTCCTCGAGAGCAGCAACGCAACTATAATTGACTTTAGATAGAACTCATGTTCTACTTGAAGTTGCTTACAGATGTCCATGGACGGCAGACACCACTTACAATCAGGTGGACTGCATGCTCGTTTGTTGTTTCAATCAAATAAAAAAAGTATACAATATTGGTTAAAATATACTTAATTTTAAAAGGTATCCATTAATTAATAACCATAGAATATAAATCAACAATATTTAATTAAAATAAAACTGTACAAACAACATCAGTCATCGTAATAATTTAAAACATCTATCTAAGACACATATTTTACATATTACCTGAGAAATATATTACAATACAAATAAGGGTAAATATGTGTATTGAAGGAACAGTAATTAAGCCAATTCTACCTCGTAAATTATTAATTTGTAAATAAGGCTTATTTGTAAATTTTCGTATGTTTGTACAGAAATATAGTTTAAATGCATTGGCATTGCCTCAATAGTACCGTCTTATTGGACTTAAACTAATATCGTCGCTTATATAATAACTAGCTGACCCGGCAAACTTCGTTCCGTCTAAAAGTAAAAAATCTAAAATTATCAGTGTTTCTCCACGATATCAGCATGTATGTTACTCGTTACTAACATTATAGAGGCGAAAGTTTGTGAGTGTGTATGTGTGTTGGCCAAACAATTGTTGGTTGACAAATCGCACTTGGCCAGCACGGTGACTATGACCTAAAACTATCTCATTTCGAGAGAAGACCTCAGATACAACCTATGTTTTATGTGAAGTTGCTTACAGATGTCGCAGGGCGGCAGTGGCCACTTACCAGGGTGGACTACATGCTCGTTTGCTACTTCATTATAAAAAAAATACGATTTTCTTCTAGGGGCCCGTGGATTTATTGCACATTTCGCCTGTATTATTAATATTGACATTCAAAAGGTCTTCTATCAGCATTTTGAGGCCCTTTGTTGGGGACTTCCCCTAATGGGAGGGGGGAGGATTTGCCTATAATCCTCTGCATGCATGTATGGTCTGGCATGTGTTATTTTTAATACGTAGCAGATACGATAATTTCCAGATTATGGCAAATAATTTAAAGAATTGCTTATCCCTTCCAACATATGCGAGAAAAGAGGGAGAGATGTTATTCAACACAAATACCACACAACTAACAAAATAACATTAACAGAACAAAACCACATAACTGTCCTAACTATACAATGTTTTTAAACAAACTAAGCACTGGCCTTTTTCTTCTGTACCGTCTCCTTTTTCTTATCCGTGTAAATCCTTTGGAAAAGCACAAACTTCCCGCTCTGTATATTCTTCGTTTCATGTATTGCACCTTTAATTCTCCAAGAGGGTTGTTCGCAGTCTTTCCAATTTCTACAATTATCTGAAATCTGCAGTTTATCTAACAACTTCTTAGACAAATCCGGGATGAGTGGCTGAAGTATTATGGAGCATATCCGTAGAGTCTCTAGCGTTATATGTAGCACCACGTCTAGTTCTTTCTGTTTGTCTATCTGTTTCTTCAGCTCCCAAGGCTTGAGGGTTTCGAAGAATAAGTTGGCTAGGTGCAAAACGTGTATGATCGCGTCCGCCGCTTTGTAGAATTGGTAGCTACTGTAGTGTTTGTGGCAGGTTTCTGTAAGAAAATGTCTGATATTATTGGGTAGTTCTATTCAATATAAATTTACGGAATCTTAATCATCTTTTAAAAATATTAACGGATGATTATTTATTTATTTATAAATTACACCTTACGTCTAACATTACAGGATAGTACCTAATTCGTTAGCGTAGTTTAATATATTATGAATACACAACAAATTAAAATAAATGCATTATTAATATCAATTTAACATTACTTATAGTCCAGCATTAGATAAAATAAACCGACGGATGATTATGTCGTTCCGCGTGGTAAAGCTTGGTAACTTTCCGGTCCTCCTACATTAAGGAGAAGCGCAGGGCCTTTTGTAGCGCGAGGACTGCTGACCTGCTTTTGACTATGAAGTTGCTTTTTTCATCCAAAAAGTTCCCAAATCCCGTCTTAGTAAAAAAAAAATCTGGCAACGCTGATCGGTATCCACCCGCAATAACTCCACAGCGTGTAGTAGCTCTGCTGTACAGTGTAACTGCAAGCAGGCTGCCAGCTCGTGGGCGTTGGCAGGGGAGGAACTCCCCTCTAGAGCTGAGGGCGGGGCTCCGACAGCGACGGGCCAGGTTGCCCAGCGAAATTTGAAAAAATATTAGCATTTGGGACTTTTCTATATCAACTATAACCTTGTGCAATTTCATACTCCGTCCGCAGCAAATATCTTAAAATCGCACCCTAAGTTTTTACTTCACGTAAAAAAAAAAGGTTGCGTTCCTTTGTAGACCCCGGAATTCTATTTGTAGCGCCGAGGACGGCCACCGGGGAGGTTTTAGTGCGGTAAAAATCCCACATAACCCTGCGTCGCTCCCACGGCGTCGGGTACCTTTTGAAGGTTCCTCCTCGAGAACAAAAAAGTTTTTGCTTCACGTATTAACACATAGATATCAGTCGCACTACATCGGTACCCACCCGGTAGTATATCCACAGCGTGTAGCAGCTCTTCCGCGCAGTGCAACTGCGAGCAGGCCGCCAGCTCGTGGACGTATAGGGGGGGAACTCCCCGTAGGATTGAGGGCGGAGCCCCAACAGCGACGGGCCAGGTTGCTCAGCGTGGCCGCTACGACTTGTGCGGTATTGTTATATAAGCGACGTAATGAGCTAATTCACCTCGACTCCATTCGACTTAACCCTTAGAACGATCATCCCTTAGACTACCATCCCTTAGAACCGTCTTTTAGATTTCGACCCCATTCGAATTACAATAAACCATCTTTTAGATTTCGACCCCATTCGACTTACAATAAACCATCTTTTAGATTTCGACCCCATTCGACTTACAATAAACCATCTTTTAGATAAACGATCCTTTATATTTGGATCGAGCCATCAGTGGCACTACATCGGTACCCACCCGGCAGCGTGTCCACGGCGTGCAGCAGGTCTGCCGCGCAGTGCAGCTGCGAGCAGGCGGCCAGCTCGTGCGCGTGCGGCGCGGGGAACTCCCCCCGCGGGTTGAGGGCCGCCCCGCAGCAGCGACTGGCCAGGTTGCCCAGCGTGTCCGCCAGCTCCGAGTTCGCTATGTTGATTAGTTTTGTTTCGCTGAAATCTGTGGAATATGAGATTTTAAGTCATGCCAGTCTTAATTAATTTCTTGTATCAATACTTATGGATTATGGCCACTTTCAAATGAGGCGAATATCTTAGTTATAGAGCGTAGCAATGTATTTGTGATTGATATTAGATTGAACGGCTGTTGTATATAGTTTATAGATGTTTACAGATGTTCGGAAATGGTCCAGACTGAAAATCAGTGCTGGGGTTTAATCTCAGCTTCTACTGAGCTCCGGTGCCTGTTTCATATACTTTTGCTGCAACACATTTTATTTAGATGAATAATTTTAATACTTTCTCTTTAATTTTTTTATTTACTTTTTTGTTGTTTTGTGTTTGTTTTTTGTACAGTCAGCAGCATATAGTTAGTGGCGTTCAAAGTGTCCATATTGTTAGATACAATCAAAGTGTTCAATAATATCGGCACAACCTACGTGTTCTAATTGTTGACAACATCTTAAACTCCCAAATGTCAGGACGTTCATAAACTCATAATGTTAATACCACCCAAATTGTCACAAATGTTCCGGCGTCAGTGGTAACCTAGCAACGAGACTGTTTGTAAATATAGGTACATTTTATAATATTAAACTTTATGTTGCGAATATATTGTAAGGATCACTTACTGTGCGAGCAATGATAATATTGACATATGTTTATCTCATTTAGGGTTTTAAAATTTAATGAAGATACTTTTCATCAGTTTAAAAATGAGAAAACCGTAGAGGTTACAGAAAAACTACTATATTTTAGCTAAAATATATTGTTTGTGAAATATACATCAGTCTTTATTTTTTTTAATATACATCCTTTGAAACCCTTTGAACATCCTTGCTAGTAACGATCGAATAACTTTAAGCTCGTATGTGAAAACGAATTTCTGAGGAACTTCTTTTTTGCACGTCAATTAATTGTAAACAATGTTGTTGTGGTGAATCAGCATCAGATAGTGTCACTGGCAAACGTTGATTTCCGGAGAGAACAGGAAGAAGACTCAATTTATTGAACTTGTTCTTTTTCAAGTGTGTTATGAACGCACTTAGGCCTTCTTTTTCTTGACGAGGGTAGGTTTGTAGAACTTGACGTGGTAAGTATTTCAGGTGCAATATATGTGTATGTTTCCATATACAGAACATTAACAACACTTGACGCAATTGAGCACGGATGAGATACTAACTCTGTCGATGGAATTATTAGAATGCAATATAATGGTGTATGCCATTATGCCCCGTGACATTTACGCATTTTGCCCCAATTACTATGTTAAAAGAAAATATGAAATAACGGTAAGACTAAAGCAGTGTTAAAATTGCCCATCAACTTCAAGGAAAACGTAAAATAAAGGAGAACATAATCATCAATTCAATACTATTTCTTGCTTGTTTCTGTAGTTATTAAGGATAAAAAAATATTACATCAATTATGCATTTAAACTAAATTTGATTGTAAATCAACTGTCATGGTCCATTGAGTATTGTTTGAAAGCAGGTTCTGATGGGCTGCAGCAACATCTCGCAAAAGCGTTTCGTTTCCGGTATGTGTACATGACCCGTCTTACTCGTCCGTCCTCTCGTCTTGTCTTATCATGCCTCTTGTTCCCCTAGACCGATTCTATGACTTTGACAGTCAATGACGTCATTGCAAGATATGAAAAGGATAGTTGTTAATATAAAAAAGAGAGAAGAGAAGAGTCATTGTTAGCATGTCCTATACCGTAAGTGATCAGGAACCTTATATCCGCAACATAAGGTATAATATTATAAAATGTACCTATATTTACGAACAGTCTCGTTGGTAGGTTACCACTGACGCCGGAACATTTGTGACAATTTGGGTGGTATTAACATTATGAGTTTATGAACGTCCTGACATTTGGGAGTTTAAGATGTTGTCAACAATTAGAACACGTAGGTTGTGCCGATATTATTGAACACTTTGATTGTATCTAACAATATGGACACTTTGAACGCCACTAACTATATGCTGCTGACTGTATGTACCAACTTTTGTTCTATGTTTTGTATATGTATTTTGTGTTGTATCATAAGTTATGAAATAAATATTTTATCTATCTATCTATCTATCTATGTTCATGAGCGGTAGTTCTTACAATCAAATTAACAAAACGCTTGTTTGCTATTTCGAAATATATATTTTTTAATAAGACTAAAGTAGTAAATGAACATATATTGAATCTGATAATAAGTGGTAACTGCTGCCCATAGACATTTGTATGTAACTTCGTACAAAACAAGGGTTCTGTATCAAGTCTATCAGAGATACATTGCTACCCCCGAGCATTAAGATGGTCATTTCGTATAAAAGTAAGCAGAATACACCCACTTCTACCGTAACGCATGCTGCTAGAAACATTTACGCTAGAAATAAGTATGGCGGTGGTACCTTACTATAGTGGTGGTATTTTTTTTTTTTATTTGATTGAAGTAGCAAACGAGCATGCAGTCCACCTGATGGTAAGTGGTCACTGCCGCCCATGAACATCTGTGATCAACTTCATACAGAACATGGGTTCCATCTGAAGTCAATCACAAATGCGTTGCTACTCCCGAGGACTATGATGGTCGCCTCGTGTGAAAGTGGCAACCACACCCTTCTATCGAAACGCAAGAAATGCTTCACGCTAGAAATAGGTGTGGCGGTGGTACTTCCCCGGTCGAACTAATAACTACACTGGTATGGTATGGCGGACTGATTAATTTTACTCACGTTTATAGTAAGTATCATGTGAAAAAGTATTCTGACTACAACAATTCTTCTAAAACTTTTTAAATATAACTAAAAACGTATGTATATTCACTAGCATCAGTAGCCCTAGTAGCCTCCCTCAGCAGCAGATACCTCACTGCACTATGACTTGACGTAACCCCCTGGGACAGAGCATGTTCCCCCTGGACTTGGATATGTTCTGCCCGTCTACCGTCCAGTGGGAGTGCACCGCTAGCCTGCGAGCTGGGCGCCAGCCTACCAGTGGCGTAGCTAGGCGTGGGCGCAGTGGACCACGTCCACGGCCTCGCACTTAAAGGGGCCTCTCCGATAGGAGTTTGCCCACGTCTCCATTTGTCTGCGTTACGCCACTGCAGCCCACAGCCATCATAATGGTTGGTGTTTTTTTTGTTCTCGAAGGAGAATCCTTCAAACCCATCGCCGTAGGAGCGATACAGGTTATGTGAGACTTTTACCATACTAAAACCCCTGGTGACCATCCTCGGCGCTACAAAGGACTCCGGGATCTCCGAAGGAACGCAACCGGAATAATGGTTTAGTATGTATTTTTTTATATAAGACAATTAATATACTCACTGGCATCAGTAGCCATAGTAGCCTCCCTCAGCAGCAGATACCTCACCGCACTGTGGCCTGATGCGGCCGCTAAGACCCTGGGACAGAGCACGTTCCCCCTGGACTTGGACATCTTCAACCCATCCACCGTCCAGTGGGAGTGCACGGCCAGTCTGCGGGCTGGGTGCCAGCCGATGGCCATCAGGAACGCTGGCCAGTAGATGCCGTGGAATCTGTGGACAGAACAGTTTAATCGTTGGATCGCTATAGTTGAGATTGGGGCCGTTCAAGTATTACGTAAGCAGTATCTTTGTTTTGCTTAAATGGATGACATGGGGGTAGGGGGTCTAGATGATGAAAGTCATCGCTAGTTATTTACTTTCTTTTTTTACGCCTTTAGTTCCGGGATCAGAATAGGGCTACGGCATCCCCTGCCTGTCGTAAGAGGCGACTAAAAGGGGCTTCCGGGGTTGCAGGCGGCTAGAGTGGGAGCTCGAACCGTCCAGGCAGGCGATCCCGGGAAGAACGGCGGTATGTGTGGTTGCATACCGCCGTAAAGACTAAACGGGGCGGTGGGCCCAGCCGCCCATCTGGGAGGAGCCCGATGGGGCAACGCGCTCGGAGGATTCCGGTTGAAGTCGTTTCAAGATCCCGGAGTCCACCTTTTCAGCGCCGAGGACGGCCACCGGGGGGGTTTTAGTGCGGTAAAAATCCCACATAACCCTGCGTCGCTCCCTCGGCGTCGGGTACCTTTGGAAGGTTTCCCCCTCGAAAACAAAAAAAAAAGCCCCCCCCCCCTTTTTTTTTGTTTTTGTCTAGATGATGAAAGTCATCGCTAGTTATTTACTTTTTACAATACTGTACAAAAAATACATTTTAATTGAAATGTTTACGTAAGCATGGGGGGAGGGGGTTAGAGCTTTGCTTACTTTTGCCGACAAGGGGGTTGGGGGGCGTAAATAATTGTAATAAATCTGCTTACGTAATATTTGAACGGCCCCTTTGTCATGATGAGTACAACTTCATTATATGTTTGTAACAATTACGGTAAGAACGAATTTTCTATACAAAATTAAAGCAGCACAGAAACAATTTTGTCTGTCTGATCGTAGGTGGCAACTGCGGCTCATTTTTTTTATTAGATTGAAGTAACAACGAGTCCACCCGATGGTAAGTGGTCACTGCCGGTCATGGACACCCGTAATCGACTTCATATAGAACATGGGTTCCATCTGAAGTCAATCACAGATGCGTCGCTACTCCCGAGGACTATGATGGTCGCCTTATATAAAAGTGTGCCGGCAACCACACCCTTCCATCTCGCGTAAGAAATGCTTCACTCTAGAAATAGGTGTGGAGGTGGTCAGAAATGTCAGTGTCTTTGTCAAAATACCCGCTATTGCTTTTAAATGTGGTTTAGCTAATGAACTCTTTTTATATTTTACGGGTGAGTTCAAAATAACTTGAAGATTATTACAATTTATTTAAATTAGAGAAATATTGGTGCTACTTTGGACAATATGAAGTTTAGTTTTTTTAATTTAATTTACGGTCGAATTTCGACCGTTGCGACGGGTGACTAGTAGAAATAAAACAGATCGTCCCCTTTTAGGAAAGTAAATAAAGTATACATACTTAAGTATATCCTTCCCCACAACATGCACGTCGGCCGGCCAGGGCCTCCCGCGGGCCTCCAGGGCCTCCGCGTCGGGGTACCCGATGACAGAGAGGTAGTTGATAAGAGCGTCCAACCACACGTATATGCTTTGTTCTTCGTCGCCTGGCACCTGGACAGATTGGAAGAAATTATAGAAATGTTAGTCATACTTCATACTAATATTATAAAGGCGAAAGTTTGTGAGTGTGTATGTTTGTTACTTCTTCACGTGTAAACGGCTAGAGCGATTTTCATAAAATTTGGTAGGGAGTTAGCTGATCCTCTGAATTAACATGACCTATGTGTTTTTTATTGTGGTAAAATATCTTATTCCCACAGGACAATCGATTTTTGTTCGCGCGAAGCAGCGGAATTCAACTAGTATGCTATATAGGCTACTATTTAGGATATCTTACTAGAGTTATTTTATTTGTTTTTGAAGTTATACTTCTTTATGCGCGATGTGAAAAAAAGTTGAGAGTGAAATTTTAAGATACGTCACACAAAAGTCACAGTATGAAGTTGAAATGAGAATGAAAATGTTTTAATGCTGTGCAATAGGTTTAACGTAATAACTGCCGCGGCGGTCCCCGAGTGCCGCACGTTTTTTTTTGAAGTTATACTTCTTTAGGCGCGTTATGAAAAATGATGAAAATAAAGCGAAAGATAAAATTTTTAAATAGATTTTTATCTCGTTACGCCAAAGATGTACTGCTACTTCGGTCAGATAAAAAAAAGGTAGTGTGATTCAAGAGGAAGATTTTTAAGCATGTTTAATATAGTGTAGAAACAAGTGATAATTTTAGATTTAGACTTTTAGACGGAACGCAGTTCGCCGCGTCAGGTAGTATAAAATAAACAACTCTTTTTCACAAAAATTATTGATAGGATCCCTCGTAATTACATTCTGCAGGAACCACAATATGTCTGTTTCTCCTAGCAGAATTTTAAAGAATACTGTGTTTTTAGTTTGATTAATGACAAAATGAAGATATACTTATGAAAGGCAATCTAAGTTAGTCTTTAGGAGTAATAATTGCAAATCAGGCTAGCTTTGAATCATCTTTACATCAGTTACAGATGTTCATAGATGGCAGTGCTTTTAGACCGCATGCATATTTGCTACCGCAATTTTATAAATAATATTATTAAGTATTTACTGACTCTAATAGCCCAGTGTACTCTCGAAGATGGCCTGCTGACTGAAATGTCGGGGAAGTACGATTCGTTTTCCAAATACTCCAATAATTGCTTCTGAAATTTCGCAGGTTGGATCACACCGTCTGAAATAGATAATAAGACATGTATGTTTTTTACAAGCGTGTAGGGAAAAAAAATTAAACATATTTTTCCCAAGCGTCTAGGAGAAATGAAAAATCGTAGGGTGTAACGTATTTATCTTAATAAAATAAAAACTTCATGATCCTTTTTTCTGATCAGAACAATATGTCAATAAGTACTTGACTATAAACAGGTATGGGTAAGAATATATGCCTATCATAGAAAATGTTTAAACAATTCCTGCATCCAGTGATGGCGCTTAAAGTGCTGGTAGATATAATAATCAAGTTAAACAATATTTTAAAAAATCTTTTCAAAGCTGCATTGGCGACTGCTCTGGTGTATAAAATGTTCATTGGCGAAGGGGACTGTTTTCAATCAGATATGTGATCTCCCTTATCTCTAAGGTTAACGACGCAGTCCATCTGATGGTAAGTGGTTACTTCAGCCCATGAACATCTGTAAGCAACTTCATATTTGACTGAAGTAGCAAACGAGCATGCAGTCTTCCTTATGGTAAGTGGTCACTGCCGCCCATGGACATTTGTAAGCAACTTCATACAATCAATATCTTCATACAAAAAGTCAATCACAGATGCGTTGCTGCTCTCGAGGACTATGACGTTCGCCTCATATAAAAGTGTGCCGGCAACCACACCCTTCCATCGAAACGCATGAATGCTTCACGTTAGAAATAGGTGTGGCGGTGGTACTTCCCCGGTCGTACTACACTGGTTGTACCACCTTCAACTTCATCTATAACCGGGTTTCTTTCTAAAGACAATTATAGATGCGTTGATTATCCCTGGGATTAAGATGGTCACCTTACATAAAAGAGAACCAGTAACCACATCATTCCACCAAAACGCAAGAACTGCTTTACGCTAGAAATAAGAGAGGCGATGGTCTCACTCCCTCACCAAAAAACTAAAGTGGTTCTACCACCTGGTAAAGGTATAAAAATGTATAAAGAATAAAAAGTATCATTATCAACTACTAGCTGAATTACCCGTGCTTCACTTTGGGTTATGTCCCAAAGTGAAGCATAACACAAAAATAGTCGCCATCTTTAAATATGGAAAAATATCGAAATCAAAAGCAGCCCATAGACTGACCAGTTAAATAAGCAACATCCATGAAAAAAATCGTGTAAATCGGACTAGTGATGTTTGCATGATTGAGTGACAATCCCATACACATCATCTCCTTTTTATACTTATATTCTTATATATATATAACCAACCTGTCTTCAACCAGTCCATTAAATGTGTCTTGAAGGCACTCAGTCTGAACATGTAGTTTGTCTCCTCTGTCCATTCTAATTTATGGCCAGATTCTATCGACACTTTTACCTGTAGGATACAATTGAACACTATTTAAGGTAATAAAGGAAACAGAAAAAAAAAGAACTATAAAGATGAGCTACCGTTTAGAGTCTAAGTACTTATAGATAAGCCATCAAATTCGAGCAACTTACACCTATATTTTAATTATACAAATATAATATTTGCTCGTCAAAATTATACGACAACGTCGCGGCGGAGGGGTACCGCTTAACCAAGTCAACCTTTATTCTCTCGTCAACCCATTATTGTCCCACTGCTAAGCACAGGTCTTCTCTCAGAATGAGAGTTTTAACACGTTCACTGCCCACCGTCTACCGCAGGTGCCCGCCGGCTAGTTTACAGAGTTCGTAAAGTAAAAAATCATATTAGAGGTGCCCTCGACGCAACTGTGCGTTTGTTGAAGCGCTTACTATCTTATCTGTGATTTTACTACAAAGTCGGGAACAATAGAAAGGCATTTTTCGAGAAACAATAGCGTAAGTTTATTCCACTTGGGTCTGCCGACATGAAAATACTTGTTTCAAATTTTGTATATGATTAGAAATATTTTGTTCCATAATAATATTAAACTCAAATTTAAGATTTATGTCTTGAATATAATAGTATATGTAATAAAATCTGGAACTGGAAGTGTTGTTGGATAAAATTCGATATCGATCGTTAAAAGTACATGTAATAAAAAATATTCAACTAACTATACCATAAAAATGTGAAAAATAAAATACGTCAAAGAATTCAGTTGTACTTTTTAATAATATCCGGCAATATTACGCGAATTAATTGAAATTGCTAATTGAAAAATATAAATTTCACATAAGCATGTCATAATTTAAAATAGACAAGCGCAATGTAAATCTTTAAGCGCAATGTTTAATATAAAAATCTAAATGAAACAAAAACAATGATCCATATTATTATTCAATGTTGTTACAATAACAATTCTCACGGTGGTAGAACCAGTGCAGTTCGACCGAGGAAGTACCACCGCCACACCTATTTCTAGCGTGAAGCAATTCTTACGTTTCGATAGAAGGGTGTGGTTGCCGGCACACTTTCACATGAGGCGACCATCATAGTCCTCGGAAGTAGCAACGCATCTGTGATTGACTTCAGATAGAACCCATGTTCTGTATGAAGTTGATTACAGATGTCCATGGGCGGCAGTGCCCACTTACCATCAGGTGGACTGCATGCTCGTTTGCTTCTTCAGTATGATAAAAAAAACATAATTTTACGGCCATAAAGACTATGTACCTAATATAATACATCCTATAATATATATAACAAAAACAAAAAAATACGTATTTTACTGTATTTTTAATTTTATCATTATAAAGGATTACGCATATACATTATAATTAATAATATTCGTGACCACACAAACTAACTCTATATTGCTCAGAAAATACACTTTATACATTTAGTATACATACATTCTTCTTTGAAATCGGTTTACAGTTCGCGGAGAAATGGGCGAACGTATTAAATGACGACATTTACTCTCCGATAATTATTAGGATCCTCGCGTCCCATTAGCTATTCCGATTATATTCAACAACGATTTTGAATTTTGCGGGCATAGCATCCGCTCATAGCACGCTCCTTCAGACATGTTGTATCATGTCGATAAAATAAATCGAAGAAAATAAACCACGTGCTTCTAGCACAACCGAAATGACCTGCAAGAAAATATTATTACGATATAATAACGCCCGAAGGTATATAGGTACTATAGTTTTTACAAGTATCGTGGCGTTTAAAAGACCACAATCTTATTAGGTTAGCTAGGTAAGCATATTTAATACTAACCATAACTGCTCCTGCACCGGGAGTCGAGCCTAGAAGACTAGCCGCCGCCTGGCGCACGTGCGCGACCAGCGGCAGTGCGGGCGACGGCAGCACGGTAGGTGGCAGTGCCCCGTGAAGCACCTGCCACTGCTGTAACCGCGGCAGTGTGATCTGCCGCAGTTACGGCGGTGGCAGTGGCCACCACGGCACTCGGGCCTTAGGGGCCGCCATGCCCTCGGGTCGGTCTTTACCATTTCGGGGGAGTATTGCGGTGCCATGCTGTTAGTCAAAAGCTTCGTATTAGTGCAAAGCGAGGATCAAACCATCCAGTTTATTTACAATTTATGCAATATTAGTCTATCTGGTTAATTATTATATTTTAGGTAAAGTCGAATATAAAATAACAACATATGACTAAACTTACTTGTAATTTCTCGTAGCTCGTTGAGCATCGGCTTCGAAGTTCGAACTGACTAACTCGTTAGAAATTTTGGTAAAATTGTTTTGATTTTATATGTTGCCCGATCGATCAATATTTGCCTATTTTTTTTAATTCAAAAAGCATTTAATGACTCTAATATCATTATTTTTAATGTCGAACGACCACTAAGAAACGAACAGAAAAATCTACAATTTTAAACTAAATTTTAGAGTGAACTTACAATATACCTCAATTAAAATATATAGAAAATATTATTATTACATCGTTTACAAACACAAATGTGAAATAGGTTAGGTATAGTCTTAATGTGGCAACATTACAAGGGACGAATGCGGAAGTGAGGCCCACTGACATTAAGATTGTCGCTAGGTTGTCACTTGTCATTTTCGTATAAATAAACAAACATGAGTTCGGCGGACGATGTTCGGTAAGTAACTTTTTCATCAAAATTACCGTATATACAAATGTTAATAATGAAATTTGCATATTGATATTATCATAACTGGTGTATTCAGCTTTTAAATTGAAGTATGAAAGTAATCTGATTGGTTGCAGATGTCAACTACATACTTATGCGTGTTAATACGATAATATTAGTACTATTTACTAATAGATATAGAAGTGCCTGACGATCTAATACAATATTTATAATTATGTTACCGAACTTGTATTTTGAATGTATTGCATGTGTATGTGCTGAGCTTGCAACAAATGCTTTTTATTTTCAGAGCTCCCCTGTTGGGTAACTCAGAGAGGCCCTGGTGGTCTATCTTCTTGTGCTGTATGTGAGTATTATCAACTATCAATTTTCATACTTTAAGTTAAAAAAATAGTTATTTTATAATAACTTGATATTAAATATTAAGGGATTCTAAAGCCATCTAACCGTTATGTTTTTGTGAATATTTCATTCAGGAACTTAGAATCAAGGTATAAGTACCTAGTTTCTTATAATTTATTTTCAGTAGGTATCTTAGCTGTTAGTTATAAGTGTATTTTATAAAATGGAAATAGTTAATACTCATGTATTTTAGTATACAATATTGACCATGACGTTTCCAACCAATTAGAAATAAGATTATAATTTAATGAGGAACTAACCACAAATGCATTGCTATCACTGTAAACCACGTTTAAAAACCTCGTGTGTTTCTGATATTCAAACTGTTCAAACAAATGCAAGGCAAGACACAATACTGGTATACAAGGTACATGGCTGTGTGTGACAGCAAAAAGTCTACTTTGAAGAATAATAATTACAATATTTACTTTTTAGAACAATTATATCAAACTAGAGCATAATGCACATAATAAGAGTACATGTAACATTTCACCCTCAATAATTAACTTATTACTAAGTATGAATTTATTACAAGAAAACCTGACTCAAATATATCCATGATATCAGACAGGCATTTACTTAAATTTTATGTGTATTGTTTTAGAAAAAGAAGAACCGAGGCTCCCGCTCCCTCGCCGCCGCCACCGCCTTCGCCTCCACCTCCTTCTCCAATATATTGGAGTAACCGGAGGTGGATCCAGCGCTTGGGACTTCCCGAGGGGTTCGAAAATAGGAGGCCGCCCCTTAGCAATGAAGAACTCCAGGCGCGACAGGAGGAGTGGCGGCGGACCTTCGGGAGACGCTAACTGGGGAGCTCTGCTAAGTCAATTTGATTAGCGGAGCTCCCCAAAACAAAGTTGATTCGTGATTATTAATTATCTATAAAAGAATAAAAAATCTAAAAAAAATAAATAAAGGAAATCATTAAAATTGTTTTGATTTTTTTTTACCTGACTGCATAGGGTTTTGGTTGGGTTGGTTTTATAAGTAACATTTCAAAATAAAGGTAGGTATTAGACATGTGGTAAGTATGTCATAGAAACATGACCCGACCATACAACATGGCATCACACATGACTCGACTAGAATAAGCATGACGCATGACAGTAAAACATTACACCACACGCACATCACAGGCAGGCGAGTGAGCAGCGCGCGGCGGCAATACAATGCATTGCACTGTAATGTGTTCGGGTATGTTCGAATTATTTTGATGAGATGTTGCTAAGCAACGAACATTTCGCGAAGGAAGACATTGTGTCGCTGCCGGGACTCTCTACCAGCAACTGTAAAACTTTTATTTTGGACCATAAGTCGAAGGCAATAAAAATTACGATCTTTTGCCAATACTCTATTACACTGAACATTACATTGAACGCGCGCACCGCGCTTGAGATGATCATGTTATATAACATTACTTTGAAAGGCAGTTTTGCGGACGTCTAGTAGGTAGTTTATAGAATTCGAATGTGTCTATAATGAAAAATATGAGTTATGAAACCATGTCATGAGTAGGTATTAGATTAATAATGATGGATATTTGTATAACCACTAGGCTAAAGATAATTTGAGATAATAGACGAGTTTTATAAATAATTTTATTTTGTAAAATATACGAAATTATTCACTAGCGCAGCACAGCCGCTCCCCAGGAATGATCACTTAGACTGCCACATCATTAATGAGAGATGTTGTCACTCTAAGCAATCATGCCTGAAGTGCGGCCGTGCTCCGATAGTCCTTTTTCGGAACTTGTATATATACTGAGAATTGAAAAAACTTTGATAGCGTGTTTCAGGATACTCTTGACGAGTTGCGGGGGGTCGCTGCAATAGGTTTTTTTTCTAAATTTTATACGAAGTCTTAGAGCAAATTCTATTGTAATAAAGTGTTGAAATAAATTTCTTACTTTCCATATTAAATGGAAAATATGTCTTTGTAAACAAGTGTGTTCTCATAAATAAGTGTAAAGGTAATAAAACGCAAGATTATATTATTTACAATTTCATTTTCATTATTATTTTTGGGAGCCCTGGCAACTTTTATGCCCAGGGCTCCCCATAGTAGCATAATCGTTCCAATAACCACTCCACGTACGGCGACGGCGGCGTCGGCAAGGCAGGCAGTTCTCTTCCGCAGCTAAAAAAAAGATTAAAAATTTATAGTTATTTGCAAAGGCATATAAAAGGGATAAAATGGGCATGCTGTGTAAATGTTAAGCATTCATTGTTATCAATTGATATAATGTTATTTAAATAGGATCAGGGTTTTAAGTTTAGTCACAGCTAAGTTGGAATGCACTCCATACCATGCCTCATCTTTCAAACTGAGTACATCAGTTTTTTTTTATTATAATGAATGTAGCAACTGAACATGCTGATGGTAAGTAGTGGCACTCATCCAAGTATTGAAGATGCAGTCAAGAAAGTAAGCCTTCACACAAACAAATGTGCATGCATTCCACTGGAGTATAAGTGGTCATCATAACTTATGGGCATTATATTATCTGTAATGGTCTCTAAATGAAGCATACCTAAAGTTGGATGGATTGGATGGATACATTGTACAAAGAACTTGTTTGAACATTACAAGGGTTAAACTTTTAGCATTGCTTTCATGTCAAATAAAGTACTGTGTAGTGCTATTAGAAAGCAGTAAAAGGCGTGGAGTGGTGAAAAGATGTAATCATATAATACCTCATATCCATATAGACGGGCTCCTGCTGCCGCTGGCCATGCCGCCGTAGAAAATCTAGGTCCTCTTTGATTTGGCTCAGTTCGTTAGTCACCTGTGTAACATATTATTTAGTCTGAGAGAGAGTTGATAGAAGTAGGGTTTAGTGACTTATTACAATTAGGTAATTGAATTAATGGATATATTTAATATATTGTAATAAATAATAGTAAAAGTTCTAATTCAGACAATAATTTAAGTTTAAATAAATCGACTGTGTATGTTACTGTTTGACAAAAGCCTTTCAATTGTTGCCATTTCTCTATAATTACTCAAGTCTTACGTGGATAACCTGATATAGCTTTGAACTTGTATTTTCTACAAATTCAACAGTGTTAATTGCTGTTGTGTTGTTTAAGGATGTGGTAAGAGAGAAGTATGTTGCAAATTAGTCATCATGTCACACTTACCCCCTGCAGCGCCGCCTGCACCACTCGCCAGCGCTCGACCGCGTCCGGCTCTTTAAGATTTTCGTAAATGCTGCAACGAAAAGATGAATATTCAATCATTACAATTAAGAAGTTTAACATGCGTTAGCGTGGCTTGTAGGCAACTGAAATATCTTTATATAGATACATCGTTCATTAAAATCGACATCCGAAGATCTTTCACTGTTGTAAACACAAGGACACCTATTCCAGATCAAATTCGATTTTATTCTTTACGAAATTTAATTAAGCGCATTACATCTGAGCAAGCAGAAGGAAAATAACTTTGATCAATAAGATAATTCTGATGCAAGTCTGAAAACGCAGGTAAATAAATTATCGAAACGAAAGGATATAAGGTAGGTACTTACGGTTCCTCCACGCCACAACAAAAAAGGCGCCGGACGCGGCGGCCCCACTGCTGCAACTTGTTTCGGTTCCTAAAAAGATTTTTTATATAAGTTTACTAAAGTAAAACATTAATTAAAAGTAATATTAAGTTCTTATAAACAAAAATACTTACATGACTTGTGGAGAGATGCGTACTTCAGAACTTCTAAATTTGAATGAGTAAAAACTTCCCGTATAGAGATGTCACTATGTGCACGAGAAGTGTCAATATAGGTCAATTTTGTCAATAAAAATAGTTCACTAAGAATTCTTACGAACATCATCACATATATCACGGTATAGAAATAGTTATTGATAACATAAATACACATTTCATTATTCTTTGTGTGGAATAATAATTATTTTTTTCTCTAAATATGTATTAATTTTACTTAGCTGTTATCATATATACTTCACGCGCGCCAATTATTTATTTATTTATCTTATTTATTGTGTGTATGTGTAAATAAATAAAAAAAATATGACTGATACGTAAATGAATGATCAAATAATTCATTCGGTCAATCAGTCAATTGCATCATACGATCGACGGGTCAACCACTAATGATTTCCGTTTAGTATAACAAAAATTTTGATTCGTCAAAAGGAAGTAAATGCATAAAAGTCGTTTTACACTATTGTTTTGTAAATTAAAGGATCAATGTGCATGTTTCAATTCATAAATTGAATTATGGGTTTACATATTTTATTATATTATTATTTTTGTCTACGTTGACTTATATACTAATTTTAATTTGTTTGTTCGCTTAATATACCGCGTGACCTTGACTGTTTATAGTGTTGCATACGGAATTGTATACGGATAACACTGGTTAACTTTACAAAGAAATTAAAATACTAGATGAAAACACTCTTTTTCCTCGACTGGATTAATTATACAACATATACAACGTATGTTATATATGCATAAAATGTAAAATTCCATGTTGAGTACTGTTCATACATTTACTAACAAAATATAATTTTGTTTATGTTAAATAAAATAACAGTCCGAGGCTCCAAGTGAAGTACACCTATTACCGATGATAAATGCCTTTCTACATTTTTCAAATACTTAACAATAAACTCACAGTGGCGTTTATTGCACCCCGTTGCAAAACAATGGGCGCACTATCGCGCCGGGGGCACTGGGCTATAGGAATAAGCAATTTGTATGGAAAACGATATTGTGCGTTCAGGGCACACAGAGTTATCGTAAAAAACGCACAGTCGCGTTAGGGGCAGTGAATGTGTTAAGCCACAGTCCACCGCGCTGGCCAAGTGCGAATTGGTAGTGGGAACCCTTTATTCCATTGATAACTATTTACCGTAATTTGAAGGTGATAAAACCAGTGTAGTTCGACTGGGGAAGTATCACCGCCACACCTATTTCTAGCGTGAAGCATTGCTTGCGTTTCGATAGAAGGGTGTGGTTGCCGACACACTTTCACACGAGGCGACCATCATAGTCCTCGGGAGTAGCAACGCATCTGAGATTGACTTCAGATGGAATCCATGTTCTGTATGTAGTTGATTACAGATGTCCATGGGCGGCAGTAACCACTTACCATCTGCGTGCTCGTTTGCTACTTCAGTCAGAATAAAAAAAAATGAAATTGTTAAGCCTGTAAACGTGACAATTACACAGTTTTTATCTCTAAATATCGCCACCGCAATATAAAAAACTCAAGAAAAATCAAGTCATTAAGAGAACGAACTAAATCCTCACCGTTCCCCCATTGATAACTTCGTCCCTCGTGTGAGACTCCGGGACGAAGGCTTCGTCGTTGACGCTGTACCAGCCGGAATACTTCGCCTTGTAGATGTAGTCCCGCTTTACTAACTGCCTCTGAAAATGTAATCAAGGTGGTAAAGAATGGTTTGGTTCCATCGCCACACCTATTTCCAGGGCCGTCTTAGCTGGGGATCTTGGGCACACAAGAATACGGGGCCATTTTCGAATGTGAAGAAAGTATCTGACCTCTTCAAGGCCAGAGAGAATAGACTGTTTCTAGGCAGACATGCTACATCTTCGACCGCATCATCACTTACCATCAGGTGAGATTGCGATCGAATGTCTGCCTATAAATTATAAAAAATATCATCATCTGGGGATTCTCCCAACCATAGACAAAGTCGACAATTACTTATGGCGGCATGACACTATAACTTATTTTGTTAACTTTCAAATTGCCGAATAAAAAATGAAATAAATAACTTGAAACGGATTAAGATAAGTACTTAAATGGTGATCGAATCATTGAAATTATTGAAATAATTGTATTAAAAATGAATAAATCTGACAATATTCAGCCTTCGTGTAACGAGAAAAGTGTAATGCGCCCGACTATAATATTTTAATACTAGCTGAACCCCGCAGCTTCGCTCGCGTTAAAAAAATCGATTTATCGATTGTCCCGTAGGAATAAGATAGTTTCCAACAGTAAATAGTATCTTATATGTTAATCCAGAGTGTCAGCTAACTCCCTACCAAGTTTTATGAAAATCGCTCCAGCCGCTTAGACCTGAAGAAATATACATACATACATGCATTTTTTTATACCTTTAGATGTTTACAACTGATTGTCACCTGAAAAGGCCAAATGGTTTAATCTCCCCCTTATCTATGTAAATAGAATGCATACTAAAAATAAAATCTTTACAATCCTTATCACCAAGACATCTCCGTATTTTACACCTCATCAAATGAACAATAGGACTCACTATATGTACCAAGAAGTTTTAACTATTTGTTTGCCTGAATTAAATGGTTACATTCAGAACTGGTTAAGATTGGTACAAACTAGTAATAACCAGTTACAGCTGGAATATACAGATAGCCAATTTCATTTCTCTTTCAGCCAAATGAGGTTTACTGTTAGACATAGCCTGTAAAGAGGGTTTTTTCCAACAGACATCATCCTGTTTTTTTTTTGTGATGGGGAGGAAACCTTCAAAAGGCCTCACTATCACATAACACCGAAGCATTGGGAGAGACTCCAGGTTATGTACTTTAACTTACTAAACCTCCTAGGTGACCTTCCTCAGCGCTTGCAGGGGACCACGGGATCTCCAATGAAACGTACCGGTGCCCCCTTGCGCTGCGCCCCTCACGGGCTCATCTCTAGGGGGACGTGTTTCTGTGCCCCTATACCTTCCGTTGCTTATGGCGACACGCAGTCACACATTCCGCCATCCTTCTCGGGGTTGTTTGTTGAACTTTGAGCTCCCACTCTAGTCGCCCGCAATTCCAGAGGTCCCTTTTTAGTCGCCTTTTACGACAAGCAGGGGATACCGTAGCCGTATTCTACTCCCCAACTACAGGGGAAAACGGACATCATACCTAGTATGTGTGGTCGTCTAGATTAAAGATAATGCTACCCATCTCCTGTTTTTTTTTTAATTTCAAACAGCATTTTCAGAATTTCTCACGGGAACAGAGGGCGTGATCCTATTCAAGATCAAAACCGCACATTACAAACATTTTTAAATTTCTTTAATATACAAATTTTACGAGCTATGTACGAACAAAGATCCCCATAACATTAATTCTATTTGTTTAAAAAATACCTTAAGAATTAAACATATATATTTCAAAATTTTGAGACTTACCCAAAAATGCTTCACAGCCCTCTTGTGTCTCTCCTCCGTGGTTCGTATGAAGTCTGTGTATTCCACATCAAATACCCTGAACAGATCTCGGTACTCCTTGGACATGTTGGTGCAGTATTCCACCAAGGACATGTTGGCTTTGGACGCTGCTTGCTGTATCTTAGTACCATGCTCATCAGTTCCTAAGTAAATTGGGAAGTCAGCATTAGCTATTCACGTAGGCAGTAAATGTGTGAGGACTCAGGCTATGTGGTTATGTGGCTTCATGCTGCTTGGAGTGGATGTTGAATTCATCACCTATCCATTTAGGAATTTTTGTCCAGGAAAAGAAAGAAAAAGATTTTTATTTTTTTTCCCTTTTTACACCTGCCACCAGTTGTGTTGAGAATAATCAGGTGTGTTGTAAGAAAATAGAAAAAGATAACGTCAAATCTAAATAAACTTTGACACCTGTCTCTGCAATTTGACGACCAATAATCACTGTCATACAACATGAGGCTCTTCAAGAAAAGTGTAAAAAGAGCTTTCCTTCAAAGCTGGCATAGTATTGGCAACTCATCTGGAGTTGCAAACGTCCATAGGCGACGTTGACCACTTTTTATCCGGTGTTCTATCTTACTTATTATTACATATAACTATAAAAAAAAGTTAGTAGCAATATGCTTAATTTATATTGATATACTTGTAGTTACAATTGTGGCATACCTGTACTAAAAATGACATTGCAGTCAGGGTTTGTGAGCTTCTCAAACCTCTGTATTGCATCTGCTACCACAGCTGAGTACAAGTGGCCAATGTGTGGTGCTGGAAAGATAATGTTGTATGTAAATCACATAGCATATTGTTTTAATCTACCAGAAATTATATTTCGGAATACGATAGTAGAAATATAAAGCCACCTATTAAATCACACACCCATAGATTAGAGAGTAGGCAGCAGATTGGAGTCTGTAGTGTGGTGGTCAGCAACATGTGGACCGCAATCCGCATCTGGACTGCGGTAGGACGAATTTAGGACCGCCAAGTTTTCTCTAATATACCTAATGCTCTGATATAAGTAATTGGCTATGAATCTGGTCACTATGTTTGGTTTCAGACATGTCATTTTCAGACTTGAATTTCTTAAAGAACAAATAGGTTCGAGATTAATGGACGCCCCCCTTGATGACACACTTTAAATCTAGCTAAAAAGCTTTAAAAGCTATAAAAAATTGCCTCACGATTGTTGGTGTATTTCACATTTTTTTTAATTAGTACCCATAATTTCACTTAATTTCACAATTGGTTCAATAAATGATTTAAAAGCAAAATAAACTTATAATTATCAAGATTTTGGACCTCAATTAAACTTCTCAACTGTATCGGGACTCTACAACTACTTGCCAACCCCTGATGTAGTGCATTATCTACATCCATACAATGTGTACTTGAAGTACTACATGACTAAGCAGTCCAGCTATGAAAAAAGTAGAACAATTGAGACTAGTATATTTGATTGCTTTGGTCGGTGCTTGAACATATTGTACAAAGTCAAAACATATTCAGTTTTATATAAATAAAGTATTTGAAAACATATATGTACATTTTTGGTATTGTAACAACTTACCGGCATTTACGTAGAATATTGGTGTAGTTACATAGAAAGGCCGTTTCTTGGCGACAGAAGATAATAAACGCAAAGTTAATCGCATTTTTATGTTTGTATTACTTTAGGTTAGGATTATTTACATAACTAAAGGAAAAATCCTTATATTATTTCTTAGGAAAAACTATTTCAGTAATATTAATTTAAGATCGGGCGCGGAGATAAAATACATGAAAAATGTAAAAATAAAAAGCAAATATTCATAAACTCACTTCCCTACACTTAGACTATTTTGAGAACTGTCGTGTAGGTGTTGCTAACTGTGGAATTTATTTTTCCCCAACTCAATTGGCAATTGGACCTACTTATGCAAAACAAAATCAACCCACACGACAGCAGTTTTGCGAAAAAGTGATTTTAGTCGAAAAAATTATACTTTATAACTTAAGGTTATTTTTAATAAAATCTATTTACAATGTTGCATATAATTTGTTTTATTGATACAAATATGGTATTATTGAAAATCATCAACATTTTTAATAGTAATTGGAGGAAAACTCGTTTCCTTTTTGCAAAAGTAGGTACAATAGACCTTGAGTTATTATTGAAAAAGTGTTTTATTTTATCTGCTGAATGTATAATATACAACAAACTCATTCATTCATTTTTCTCATATATGACCACGAGCCTAAGAGTTACAATGAACTTGTGTTTTTCTAATGTGCTTGCAGTTGAGCATGCCGTTGTGCGCACTTATGTGCGGCAGTGCTCAAACCATAACTACACATCTAATGTTCTAAGTGTGCAGAAAATTTTAAAAGAGTTTCATGAAGTGCCCGATAAAAATAGATTGTTTAGTTTTGTTTTTGTACCTATTCATCGCGAATACTACCTAATATAATGGTATACAAAATAGTAAGAGAAATGAAATAATTGTATATTTTCAATTAAGTGAGCAAATAATTAAAGTCATATGATAAGCGTATTTGCTTTGAATATTTAATAAGCTGCCTAAAATGTAATTATTTAACGAAAGAAAATAATTAAATATCTTACATCTGAGGAAATCGTCTACGTTGGCAATACAAACACCCAGTACCCACCACTATTTGTACAACTGTCAAGCGGTGAATCTGTTGCCAGGTACCATTTTTGGCGTTTGCCATATTTAAATTATTAAATAGTTAATTAATAGGGATAGCTATTTAGTAATTCTCTTTCACAACATTGTTATTTTTTCTAATAGTGCTTTTTTTATTAAAAAAATTAGAGATATTCATTTAGTATTTGATAAAACAACTATTTTTGTGTAATATTGATACTGCATGAAAAGGAAAATAACAAAAAAAAACTATAAACACAATAATAACACGATTATTTTGCAAGCCCATTTAGCATCAGTTTCATAATGTTAAAAAGATACGTCTTAAATTAGTCGTTTAATAAAAATCGATAACAAATGACAACTTCGTTCGTGAATGTTGAATTGCATCAAACGTCACTGTACTCCGACATTAGTCGTATTCGATTCATATTTTTGTTGTGGACGAGTACTTTTGTGTTGTGATTTAGATTGCGGTGTCATGACATAAGTGCGAAAACATTTTCAGTGAAATACCAAAATGTCGCAAGGTAAAATTGTGTTGATGGCTTGCGGTAGCTTCAGTCCGCCGACTTATATGCATTTACGTATGTTTGGTGAGTAAGCTTTAATTAAATAATTCCTTTAGCTCGAATACATTTAATATTGAAAAAAAAAATAATGATCTAGGATTTATGACTTACAAATTCCTGGAAAACAATTGCATAAGGATTGTGTCATTGTAAGCATAAATAGACTATTTTATCACAAAAAACATTTTATTTCAGCTTAGTATTTTGTGATATTAGTTTAATTTATTAACAATTACTTTATGTAGCCCAGATATACAAATTAAATTACAGCTATTTTTGTAGCAACATGCTTCATAAGTTTTTATTGTGCAATATTTTTATTGATTTTTTAATTACTGTGTGACCAGTGGCTGATGCATATTTATAGCGTCATCAAGTCCTTATTCACATAATTGATTTACTGTTGGCATGGCTCTCTGAAATGGGTTTAGGCGATACCCATGTCAGACACGGGTATGGCCTAAACCCATATGAAAACAAGAGTAAAGTTTGGACACAACTTGCGTTACTTAATATAGCTCTAATATGGCTTGCTTCAAAGTTACATATTTCAGCAAATAATGGTCTGATTCAACAGCTAGTCAGTAAACATGCGCAAGAAAATGTACAAAAAAATAACTACCTATTTTTGATAATTCACCTTATAACACATTTGTGTATGGATGGACAATTTTTTTAAAAATTGATGTAGCAAACAAGTATGCTGCCGACCCGAAAGTAATTGGTAACTGCTTACATGGACATCTGTAAAAAACTTCATACAGAACAAAGTGTTTATCTGAAGTCAATCACAGATGTGTTGCTACAACTGAGGACTAAGCTGGTGGTCTCTTATAAAAGTGAGCCGGCCACCAAACCCTTTCATAGAAATCAAGAATGGCTTGATTCTAGAAATAGGTGTGACAGTATTACCTCTGGGTCAATAGGAAGAAAAGAAAATATTGTCTGTGAGACACAGAGCAAACAATATAATTTACTACTATTATATTAATACTAATATAAACACTATTATATTAAGAGTTACTATTATTACTATGAAATTAATTATCACTGCTTTTCGGTGAAGGAAAACATCGTGAGGAAACCTACACACCCGAGAGTTCTTAAAAAAAAAAAGTTCTTGGACGTGTGTGAAGTCCACCAATTCGCACTTGGCCAGCGCGGTGGGCTATGGCCTAAAACTCTCTCATTCTGGGAGAAGACCCGTGCCCAGCAGTGGGCCAATAATGGGTTGATGCGATAAATACTATATTACATATAACTAATACTATATTAATATACATAACTAAAATTTTTGCTTAGTCAGGAATCAAATCAGCACCTTCTGTAGATAACCAGTGGCGACAGTTACAAATAATATTATATATTGCACTCATTTGTCACAGTATTCATAAATAAATTATGTAAACACCTGCGCTGTGTATATAATACAAACATTTTGTTTAATTACAGATCATAGTTGATAGTGGAAAATTGTGATAAGATGTAACTATCCTGTATTTAAAGTAATTATATGTATAAGTAATTTTATATATAGTTTTATTGTATATAATATAGTTTTATACCACTCAAGACAACCCGCGTGGCGCAGTGGTTACCATACTGGTCTGACACGCAGTAGGTCAATTCCCGGCCAGACAGGTATTTAAATGATGAGTTTAGATTCTTGGTGTGGGTCTAGGTGTTTGTGTGTCCAAAATCCTACTGTGAGGCTATGAGTGTAGAAAGCATTTTAAGCATTTTTTATACCATTGTCCGTGACTATGGCAATGACAAACTTAATCTTAATGCAACCTAAAACACTGTCAGTACCCTCAGTATGAATCTTATGATTCACCAAAACAATTTTTGCATAGTAAGTACATTGCAAAGTACTGACAAAAGCAAAAATGTAAGCATTAAAGGATATACAGCAGGTCACCTGTGAAGGAACATTTCATTTGCTGCAAGTGTAAATTATCACAATTTTTTTACTTGCAAATACTTAAAATGAGAATGTGGAAATTATGAAAATAGAGCTTTGACTGTAGCTTAGTGAAGAGGCCAACAGATGCGGTAGGCAAAAAAAGGGGCAGTTAGACCCTGAAAAATGTTCTTAACTTATGATGCCTGAATAACTAAGATTGTTAAATGTCATTTAATAATAGAAAAAAACATCTACTACAGAGAATTTTTCTTTTCTCATCTGTGCTAAGGGGGGAATCAAACTCCTAAATGTCTCTTATGCCCATGAGATATATGCTTACATGCTAGTATGCAAGATAGTTGTACATGTATTGATTGACTGGGGAGTTACCACCACCACACTTATTACTAGCGTGAAACGGTTCTTACCTTTTGGTGGTAGGACTCTTAGTCCTCAGGAGTTGCAACACACCTGTTGTCAAACAGAACCTCTGTTCTATATGAAGTTGCTTGCAGTTGTCTATGACCCACTTACCATCAGGGGATTGCGTTGTTGTATGACTTTAACCTTATATATAAAAAATGTATTCCTCCATGGCAACAATGAACTGATGTGGGCCATAAGATCCACACATCAGGGTTACATATTCACCAATGGTAAATGTCTAATATTGTTTATTACAGAGATTGCTAGAGACTACATACACTCTTTGGGGATGGGAACCATTATCGGTGGCATAGTGTCACCTGTCCACGACGCGTATGGGAAGAAGGATCTCGTCGCTGCTCATCACAGGTATGGTAACTTAAACTGGTGGAGCATGGATCTAGAGGTCCATGAACATAGAGTTATGATCTCTCGATTCAACTTTTTCTTGATGCACCCACTCTGTGCAAATTCCTTATATAAATGCTGTAACCTATATAATATTTTTCTTAGTAGGAATTTTTAAACTACAGAATATGTAAGGTAGGTAGATTGACTGTGGTTCGATCAAGAAGAACCCTGCTACAATTATCTCGAGTTTGAAGCAGTTATTGTGTGTTTGTGGAAGTGGTGGTGGACGCGGGTTATGTGGGATTCTTACCGCACTAAAGGTGGCCGTCCTCAGCGCTGCGTGGGGGACTCCGGGATCTCCAATGTACACAACCGGAGTCCTCCGAACGCGATGCCCATTTCAGGCTCTCCCCGGTAACCGAACACGCTCAACGCACCTTCTGTTATTTGTTATCTGTCTGGCATGCGACCTCACATACCACCGGCCTTCCCGGAGTCGCTTGCTTGTCGGCTCGAGCTCCCACTCTAGCCGCCCGCAACCCCGAAAGCCCCTTTTAGTCGCTTCGTATGATAGGCAGGGGATACCGTAGCCCTATTCTGGTCCCGGAACTACAGGGACGAGGTCTGTGGTTACCTGAACTATTCTCGCGACAAGCGTCATGGCGGCCATCGAAGATTTGTTTTTTTTTTGTACTGTACCTATCGTATTTTACAAACAAAGCCCTTTTATTTGATACCCATTTTGTAGGTTGTAAGAATCTTTAATTATCTTGCGTTTTTTTCGGTGGCCATCTTGAATTTGTATTTTTTTCATAGTGTACAGTAATTTTACACAGTAAGCTTTTTCATTTGGTACCCATTTAAGGTGGGTAGTTCAAAAAATGTGTAATCTGCCATTTTGGATTAACAACAATATTGATTATATATAATTGCATTGTCACCAGAACTATACTTGTATTCCAAATTTCAGCTCAATGACACTGAAACGGACACAGAGAAGTGGGTTAAATTACATATTTACGTACATATACACAACATACAACTACTTACATTGTAAGCTAAATAAAAAGCTTTTAATTAAGCACTGACAATGCATTTACCATTGCATGCTTTGGTACTGCAATAGTGCAAAAAACCTAATGTTTAATTCTGTAATTATGAAAATATAAGTATCAAATGTCACTATGAGTTATTGAGTAGTTTATTATAAAGTGGTATAAAATAATAAATGTAAGAAGTTTAAGGATTTCTTAAAACTCGTAAATCTTTCATAGCCTTCAGTGTTATTGGATCTGAGCCAAAGCCTGGAAATTTAGGTCACATTTTCAGATATTGTCTGTTTTCTTGCTAACTTAGGTATTATATTGACTGCATAAATTGTTTCAAGGTTTACATAAATTTGTAAAAGTTGAGTAATAAATGATTTGTTGGATTTATGGGGTCGCACATAAGTTAAATTGGTCAAGGATTTTAAAACTATTATTTTTTGTTTCTTATTACACTTACCCGCGGGTCCGCCCGCACAGTCTAAGGGAATTAACATTAGCATTTGATAGCGTGATTCAGAACTTGCAAATGAATTTTACTAACGCCATCTATTAACGACGTCTGGAACTACTAAATATGTATCCCTTATTGAGGCATTCCTTGCCTGTCCGTGGAGGCGTCTGAAAGGGGAGCGTTTCGGAGTTGCGGGTGGCTTGAGTAGGAGCTCGAACCGTCCAGTCAGGTGACCCCGGGACCGAAGGGTGTGGTGGGCCTAGCCGCTCACCTGGGGAACCTTATGGGGCAACGCGCTTAGAGGATTCCGGTCGTCGGTCCTCTTTCGGAGGACGGCTACCGGTTTTAGTGCGGTAAAAATCCCACATAACCCTGCGTCGCTCCCACAGCGTTGGGTACTTTTTGTAAATTTTCCCTCCCGAGAACAAACGGCGTATTTTGGTTGACGCATACAATAAATGATATGGTAATTTAATTAGAATAATTTTAATTATCATCAACCGTTTACTGTTTTACAGCTGAGCAAGAATTCCTTTACAAGTTGATAAGGGTATTATAGGTATATTAGAGAGGAATTTTAATGAGTTATAATAACTATTATACCTGTAATAATGCAAAAAAAATGAATAACATAGACTTACCATCCTTATCAAATTCAAATTTGTACGCTTTTGACATCACAGTGAAACGCGTGGTCTTGATTTTTTTATAATATGGAAGTAGTAAACGAGCGTGCAGTCTACTCGATGATAAGTGGCCACTGCCACCGACATCTGTAACCAACCACAGCTAAGATTAATCTGATGTTAGCCACACTTTTACATGAGGCGACCATCATAGTCCTCGGGAGTAGCAACGCATCTGTGATTGACTTCAGATAAAACCTATATTCTATATGAAGTTGCTTACAGGTGTCCAAGGACGCAAAATATCACCTACCATCAGGTGGACTGCATGCTCGTTTGCTACTTCATTATTATAAAAAAAAGGTAGGAGATCGGCAGCAGTGTTTACCTGTGTAACGTAAACACTCAGTCACGCATGCCAGTCGTGGTGACCGAAAAGAAAATGGGTGACCTATGTCTAGCAGTGGACTTAAAAGGACTGATGAAAACGTTCCATTAATGTGAACAATTTAATGCATTCCGTCACGATATTTTCTTGCATCATTAAGCTATAATGTATACCTACCACGCATGCAACATGCATTGTAAGTAATAAAAAATAAAAGGTTCTTAAAATAGTGCTCGATTTAATAAGAAGTGACGTCATATGAAGAGGTCAAGGTTTACATAAAATCAACGCTTATCGCCACATATGACGATGGTCGAAGTATCTACGTTATCGGTAGTGATGCGACTTCGAATTTTGTGACTTGAGTCCTTCGAGTATTTTTACTACATCACTCGATTTATACTCGAGTTTTCTAGTCACTCGTATTAAATCACACTCAAATTACAAGTTTGCAGTTCGAGTGTTTTTTTTTAGTAACACGTGTATGAATATATGCCTTGTAATATCAACAAAAGACGAACTGTAAATTACGCGTAGTTTGGTTTGTAAAAACGGCCGGCACAGCATACATAAAAGTAGAGTAATTGAGTGTCATTTAGTGGCACCAAAAAATTAAGTCGTCGAGTTGACTCGATTCCTCTACAATACAATACTAAACTTTTTTTGTACACCAAAATAGGTAATAAAATAAAAATCCCATAAACATATAAAGTGCAATAGGCGGTCTTACGGTCACTAAGATAGCGATCTCTTTCAGACAACCTAATAATACTCTAGTGCGTAGACATTCGAGCGATACATTTTTTTAAATCGAGTACGATGTTGACAAAATCTCTCCAGTGGCTCGAGTCGCATCACTAGTTATCGGTATGATATTGACCTGATTAGGTATTATTTTTTATTATCTTTCACAGCATTCCATATAATAATGCTGATTACATAGTTTCATATGATAAAATTGATTGATACATTACGTTTTTTTTTGCTTAGAAGTTCACATATATTTCATGATACAATGTATCATATTATTGGTACCAACCCCACTGCTATTTCTAGCGTAATACAGTTCTTGCGTTTCGGTGGAAGGGTATAGTTGCTGGGTCCCTTTCATATGAGGCCAGACTTTAAGATCTTGGGAGCAGCAACGCATTTCTGATCGACTACAGATAGATCCCTTGTTCTGTATAACGTTGCTTACAGATGTCCATGAGCGCCAGTAACCACTTACTCTTACACGGACTGCATGCTCGATTGCTACTTCAATTTTATTAAAAAAGGTACTCGGTTACCCTCACGTCCAACCAAGCACTTGGTTGACTAAATTAGTTTCATCTGCATTTAAATAATGTAACGGTAAATCTACTTCTACTTCCGGAGAACCCTTAGAAAAAATCAGTACCGAAATCTCCTCCTCTACACCCATTTCTGGCTAACTTATAACAGCAGTGATAACCCTGATGTGTTCTGGTTTGAAAGGTGTGTTAAGAGAGGCTTTCCAACATAGTCGGTTGTAGCTCCATTAGCAAAGCATCTGTGACCGACCACAGATAACACTAAACTTATTACAGAAGTCTGCGATGGGCATTGGTCACTTACCATCAGGTGGACTGCATGCTTGTTTGCTACTTCTATATTATAAAAAAAATCAAGGCCACAACACCACAACACCACACGAGTGATGTTAAATGCGTGTGCCAATTTGATTTTGATAAGCACAAAAAAAACACGCTTTCTACACTCATAGCCCCACACTAGGATTTTCTCCTGTGTCGTGGGTACCATGGACACACACAAGAATGAATATAAATTCATCATTCAGATATCTGTTTGGCCGGGATTCGAACCCGGAACCCATTGCGCGTCAGACCGGTATGGTAACCACTCCGCCACGCAGGTCTTCAATTATCGTATCGTCAATTATTATTATCGACAATTAATCGTATGATGGTCTATGTAGACTTATCCTAAACAATTTGTAAAGGAATTCGTTCCTAGTTGTAGGGCAATAAAAGATTGACAAAATAAGAAACTGCTGAAAAGCTCTATAAAAAGAATTTTTATTCAAGTACCATTTATTTACAGAATAGCAATGTTGAAATTGGCGCTACGAACGTCTGGATGGATCAAGGTATCGGAATGGGAGACTCAACAGTCGGGCTGGACGAGAACAAGGGTTTCCCTGCAGTATCACCAGGTATTTTATTCTTATTTCTTTTTCATAGCGGTTTTTCAATCAGAGGGTATTCTGAAGGAAGGGGGACGAATTTCTGACTACCATAAAGGGTTGGAGCCCTAAAAACTATATATATATAATAACTCCTAAAGAATTAAGACTAGTCGACTTTCGGCGATGATCGTTTACTAGTTTTCTAATAAATGTTCCTTTAGACTTACATTAAACAGACTTAGATTCAGCTTGATCGTTGTATTCATAAGGAAATTTTATTTATCTTATGAATGCATCGAAAATATTTTTTCAAACAGTCATTGTTTTTTGATACAGATTGAAAATACGGTTAATTTTCAATATGTTATTATGTTATTTTATCTAAGGACTTCAGAAATATTTCTCTTTTGATTTATCCTCCGTTGTGACTTCCTAGCACCGCCTTTTCAACTGTCGAAAGCATTGGAATTGGAAGGCAGGGATACTCTTGGTACAATAATATCCTTAAATTTTTCCTCTCGATCACCTCATATATTTAATTCCCAGGACACAATTAACAATAACCTGGCAACAATGAACAGCGAGGCACCAGCCTGGCTTCCAGATGATATCCTCAACGTGAACAGCATTGATGAACCGGACAACATGCTGGTCAACGGAAACCAGGACCGTGTGACCGTGAAGTTGCTGTGTGGAGCTGATCTGCTGGAGTCCTTCGCTACGCCTGGGCTGTGGTCCGATGAGGATGTGAGTATCCTTTAGAACCTGTTGGTTAATGGACACTAGGACTGTGTCACCGTGAAGCTGTTGAGTGGAGCTGATCTGCTGGAGTCCTTCGCTACACCTGGGTTGTGGTCTGGGTTCGAGGATGTAAGTATCTATTCATCCATCAGCCCTTGATAGTTCACTGCTGGACATAGGCCACCCCTAAACTGCGTCATTTCGGTCCTGAGCCATCTGAATCCAGCGGTTACCCGCCATCTTCTTCAGACACTACACCTATATCTGGTTGTGGGCCGTTTCAGCTTACTGTAGTTTACAGATCGAGGAGTATTCTGGGCAATCCTGATAGTTAATGGTCATCAGGACAGTGTTACTGTGAAGCTGCTGGATGAAGCAGTAAAATACTATCAATTCTCCTTTGATATTTACTCATGTAAAAATGAATATAAATTTACATGGTGTTAGTAATCGGGTAGTTATAAATTTATTATGCCACAAATCTATCTATCTTATTGTTTGTTATCTTATCTAGCTATCTTATTGTTTGATTTTCAGTTGGAGACGATAGTGGGGCGTCATGGCTTAGTGGTTGTATCGCGTGCGGGGAGCGACCCCGGCCGATTCGTATACGAGTCTGACATGCTTTATAAGTATCGGGTGAGTAATGTTCCCATTATTTAAATATGTAAATGTTCTGTAATTCATTGTTGAAAATAAAATCTGGTTCTATTTAATGCAATTTACTCAATTTAGCATCAAAGGCGCTTCAACTTACCTCTCGAGTGCTGTAAGCCATCTGTAGGCGGTCTTAAGACTCCAATCATAGCTGGGGTAGAGTCCAATCATATTATCGCTGTAGTGGTGCGCCCCAGCGTAACCGTTTTCCCCTTTCTCCTCACAATTGACCAAAGAAAGTTCACTTATGTCATTGTCCCCGCTCTCCCCTCAGCGCAACGTGACGCTAGTAACGAACTACGTGGCGAACGAGGTGAGCTCGACCGTACTACGGCGGCTGTTGAGGCGGCGGGAGAGCGCCAAGTACCTCACCGACGACGGCGTGGTCGGCTACATCCGCCAGCACCGCCTCTACGGCGTCACGGACAACGCGTGAGTGACACTACACGACACTCCCGCTATCCCCTTGCTCCCCCTACTTGCCCTATACTCGGCTGTACTCATCCTTAACCTCGTTCATATTGTGTATGAAAATCCTCCCCCCAACCATGAAAAAATACCGTTTTATAACATTTTTTTCGAGGGGTAAACCTTCCAAAGGTACCCGACGTCGTGGGAGCGACGCAGGGTTATGTGGGATTTTTACCGCACTAAAACGACTTCAACCGGAATCCTCCGAGCGTGCTGCCCCATCGGGCTCCTCCCAGATGGGCGGCTGGGCCCACCGCTCCGTCTAGTCTTTACGACGGTATGCGACCACACATACCGCCGTCCTTCCAGGGATTGCCTGACCGAACGGTTCGAGCTCCCACTCTAGCCGTCTGCAACCCCGAAAGCCCCTTTTAGTCGCCTCTTACGACAGGCAGGGGATACCGTAGCCCTATTCTGACCCCGAGGCTACAGGGACGAGATGAAAGATCTAACACACATACAATGAAAGGTACACATACACTTTTAGTTTTAAGACGAGGCATTACAATGTGAACCTATATCTTTGAAAGAGTAGTATAAATTTAAATGTTCTATTCGTTATCACACACTATTATGTGGAACTTGTCATTATATAGAACATCAAGCCGCGTAGTATCTTGACTTTTCAATATGATCCTGTCAAATATGCTACTCATATGATTTTAGTGATTTACTTGCGTTTAAGCTAGTGTATTATTACTCATCAATTTCAGTTCCTGACATAAAACGTTTAAATTTAGTTATGAGTCGCCTCCAAAGTATATGGGTGTAACAGTTGAAATGATCAACTAGCTTCTGGAAAACATTTAACTCACCTATCGGTGATGTTAAAAATAGCATACTTGCTGGGGTTCTTAGTATTTGACACTACCTTTCTTCCTTACTAGGTTTATTATCTTTAATGATAAACACATCCCTAACCCATATAACGTTCTACAGCGATGACTAACCAATGCTTTCCTCCCACGCTGCTCGGATCAGTGAGTATAACATTCTGAACGATATGAACTACAAGCAAGACGTCGTGATGACGTCACCGGAAGAACAGACCTTCAAGAACATCCTCATATCGATAAGAGACAAGCCGACGATCATAGACGAAACGGTGACAGTGAAGCGTCCGAAGAAGTCGAACTTCCTCTCAATCCACACAGACTCTGTCAGCCCGACCATAGACAATATAAAACCGAAAATGGCGTACATAGACAAAGTGCCGACAAACTACCTGCCCGGTAAGGCGGTGAAGATTACCAGCGACGGGAAACATGTCAAGCACGAGGTGAGTTTCAGTGACACTACATATAGTTCGCTCGACAGTTACCTGTCTAAGGATATAGACTACGAGTTGTATAGACGACGGGTCAGCGAGGGTAATGTTAATGAAGATGGGCCGGTGAAGAAACGTTGCTCTACTTCCACCATGAGGAAGCTGAAACCTGATGACATGAAGAAGAGCAAATCCGAGGTGAGTAAGCTATGTGATAAAGTAAAAAGTATGAAACTCAAAGACCGTGACGGTAAGAATTATAAAACAAGGAGTTGCAACGATATTGTTAAACTGATTTTGACTAAACACGGTATACATGTTATTAGTGATACGGAAGCGATTGTATAAACACTTGGTACCAGTGTCACATCGTTTTACATAATGCAGCTGTTGAATGTATAATGGATGTGGATTGAAATAATGTTCGTAGTCCTTAGGGGCAGTGACGCGGATTGACGTCAGGTAGAACCCTTTTTCTCACTCGGTCATAGGTTATCTATGGATGGCAGTGTCTTTATGAGGTCGGGTGTATGCGTTTTGGTGGTTAAATGAAATAGAAAAAAAATATACTCGAATTATAATTGCGGGTAGTTGGAAATGTGTGTAGTTGTAAATGTGGGTAGTTTTAAATGCATACTTAGTAATGTAATGTGGCATTATGTCTCTAGTATAATTGATACATTAAATAATACTACACAGTTTTGACAAGTTTTAAATAAATAATATATTATGGACATGTCAGAATTAAATACCAGCCGGCAACAATCTTCTATTTCAAGGTGTAGGCCTTGTCATATGTCGACATAGTTTATAAATTAATCACTGTTCTGTGGTATGTCATTAAAACAGTTGATGGTAACCCATGATCCCAGAATTTTTAATACATATATATTTTTTTAATACATAGACACTTCAATTCCTTGTATGTATTATATTTTTATTACTAAGTATGCATATAGAATCATTAGTTTCGTGAATTTTTAAACGTAATAGAACTATATATTAAGTGTTCAAGTAATATATTTATAGTGTTGCCAAGTCATAATAAGCTGGGAACACAGCAATTTGTGTTATTTACAGGAACTATTTGGATATTGTATTATTTTAAGGGTGTAGCTCTTCACAAGTAAAGGCACATTGCAAATATTTTTATATTGATTGAAGCACAAATATTATGTACAAATATTTTTTTATTTAATATATTATACACAATGCAAACATAGCCAGCTCGTTTACATATAGGGCGACCATTACAGTTCTCGAAGGGTACAATATAATTTTAATTGACTTCAGATATAATCCCACAGGGTTGCCAGTCTTCCCGATTTTTAGCCAAAATTAAATGTCCCGCTCGGGACAGGCTCAGTCCCGCTTGGCGGGAAGGACTAGTCCAAGACTGGACTTTTACAAGAAAAGTTCGCCAATTACAAATATAACTGCCAGTTTGACGCCCAAACAAAATATGTTGACAAATCCTCCGGCCCTCCTTACTCCAAGGAGGAAACTAAAATTTTTGTCCGTGAGGCACGACACTCTTTGTACCGCGAGGAATGCTGTCCCGCTTTTGACTATGAAATCCTGCTTTTATCACTCAAAAAGTTCCTAAATCCCGATTTACTAAAAAAACTGGCAACTCTGCCCCAGTTCTATGTTAGTCTGGGTTACAGATGACCACTTTTGGATGTGGCCACTTACCATCTGTTAAATTGTATGCTTGTTTGCTATTTTAAAATAATATTGCCTTTGCTGAAATCGGGCAATATGAATGTTTAAAATAATTTATTTTACACTTAATATGCACTGTATTATGTTAGTACATTCATATTTATATTATATATTATACGCACGTGTAGAAACTATGATCTATATATTTAAATGAATAAGTACGATCGATGTCAATTTATTACAGTTTGTACTTAATATGTACTTAATAAACTGGGTACAGCTTATTTATTTCTCTCTATTTAATAATCTAAGTAGTTATTTTTATATTTAAAATTGGATATTTTTATGTTATTTACTATTACTTAAACAAATGTCTTCTAAAATTATTGATATGAAATTTAATTTTATGCTAGTCAAATTGGAAAATATATTGCGTCTTAGTCGACCTAAATATATTCTCAAAATAATTATCAGTTTGCGTGTATTTGAGATAATTGACAGTAATTGCATTTTTTTGAGTGTAGTTTGAAATGGAATTTGAGATAAAAAGTGGAAACAAAGGTTTTGCTATTTGAAAATAATAACCTCATTGACGTAATTATCGGAAACACTATAATAACGCTATAGTATAATATTTATATTTTAAATTCTTAACACATAGAATAAAATGTTGCGTTCTGTTTTCAATTTAAACCTGACGAAACTATTAGAATATACCATAGATGCACAAAAAGCCCCAAACGCCAAACTCTTCGTTCCACAAAACGACCGCGGTCGTTGTGGTCGCGGCGAATACGTCACTCATAACGTCATGACTTACGACGACCCATCTAACAAGGTGGGTCGAAGTGATCGTTCCAGTAGAGAATACGTCAGTAAAACTCACAAGTTAATGGAACGGAAAAATCTGCGGTCGTGAGCGTGCGCTTTGTGAACGTCTAATGGAACGCACCCCATATTCACTTGAAAAAAATGCTCAAAATTTTGTGAAATATCCTATATCTATATCCTATTGCCAGCATCTTATCAAAATTACAGAAAATTTATTTATTATATTGATAAAATTTTAAATTGTTGCTTCAATACTTTTAATGATTTAAAATAATGAGATTATTATTTTTAGATGTCTTAAATGTCTTAATAATCGTTGATTATATTTTTCATCTGAATTTCAATATTTTAAGTAAGGTAACTTTAATGAAAAAATATAAAATATATATAAAAAAACTTAAAGTATTAAATTAAATTAGATGACTAACTTTCGTATTAAACTTAAAAAAATATGTACTTAGGTGGTCTCCTATACCCAAAATTTCATTTATGTAATGTATTTATAATATTATATTTAAAAAATGCGAATTTGATTAAGAGAGATAATATTTAGACGTATGTACTGTTTTCTAATACATATTTATCATTATAATAAATATCATAATATATCCAAAGGAATGTTAATATTATAATATGTATTGATTTATTTTATCTATAAAATGTTTTCGTTTCGCTACATAATAGATTTAACGACCAAGATTGATAATATGGCACGAGTATGTTAGAATTTTAGAATATATGTACACTTCAGATAAAAATATATGTATATCTATTATTTTATATCATTACTGTATTTTTATATTTTCATTTTAATCTTATAGGCTTTGTGATATATGAAACGTAGTGCCAAATTATTTAACTATTTTTTAATTGTACAATAAATAATATGTGCCCATCACTATCACTACATAGTATAAAACAAAATCGTTTCTCGCTGTCTGTCCCTATGTATGCTTAGATCTTTAAAACTACGCCAATGATTTAATGCAGATTTTTTTAATAGATAAGTGATTTAAGAGAAAGGTTTTTATGTATATGTAATATAGTAGAGAAACACTGATAATTTTAGATTTTTGACCTCTAGGCAGAACGAAGTTCGCCGGGTCAACTAGTCTTAATTATCTTAATTATAAATATATCACTGCTTGGATTGGTTAATAATATAATTCAAACGTAAATTTTACATTTTTTGTTGAATTATTTTTAAGAATGAAGTTAAAAGTAATAAAAATAAATTACCACGAAGTGGTTAGAGATCCAAGTTTTTTAATCTGGGCCTTTTGTCAATAAAACCGCATCTTTAACCTAAAATTGATTAAATTTGAATTGTTAGGTCATGCATCCCTAGTATGTATATTATATCAGACACGGTATAAGCAATTTACGTATGAAATCTTATAAATATAAGCTTAACTAATGCACAAAAACATCTATTAGGAAAAACCGCCATACACTGTGTTTTCTTTATATGAAGCGTTTTTTAATTATTATTTCTGTAGTGGGAATTTATTCGAGGATAATATTAATATTAATATTTATAAATATATGCCGATACTTATAATTAATATTCAACAATGTTAACTGCACATTATGAATAAATATTTTAAATATTTACATTTTTGTAGCATGTTTGTTGTGTTATTGTAAATAATATGTACTTGCCAATTGAATTATATAACAAATTGTCGTTAGTAAAGTATGAATAATTATTATTTGACAAGCCATAATTATTGCCAAAACGAATATGCAATTTAATGTTAATTAGTGATATACACAGATTTATTTGATTCTATTTTTGATTAAATATAAGTATATTTATAAATAATATGTAAAATTTGGTGTTTGTAGTTCTTGTTAGAAAATATTAATTTGTTGAATAGATATTTGAATATATCAGATACAATTTTTAATTTATTATTATAAAAATGTATGTTATTTATATCATTGTTATTATAATTGTTTAATTTAGACATTATAGTTCCTATATTCATTTATTCTCTCTTGACTGTTAGTAAAGTTTCTATGGAAAATAAATTATAAACTTTATAAACAGATTTTTATTCCAAATTTATATTTATATTGATTTATCATATACATGTTGTTATTGATAAAACTGACAATATTGCCCCCGACAGTGGAAAAATAGAACGTTTAAATTAATCAAACTTAATGAAATGAAATTAATTTATTGCAAGACTGTAGTACAAAGATGGTTACAGTAAGACCGTACATTCTACCAAGACAATGGTGTGCAATCATGTCAATTGTGAGATCATATTTGTTAAGTAATTAAAATTATTTAAATAAATATTTAAATAACATCTTAATCATTACATGCATATCATTATTAGTCTATATATTGAAAATATTCATTAATGTCGTAAAAGCAGTGTTGCATACGCCATTCTGTAATTCTACGTTTGAAAATATTTAATGTAAAATTTTTATACGCGTCTGGTAACTTATTATAAAATTGATATCTTAAAAAACATGTTAAAAATTATAACAATTTTTTATTATGTGGAGGAAATACATTTCAGGCATAAAATTGTTAGATACGCCTTTTTACTATCGGGGGCAGATTGGTGTTAAACATTTAACTGTCTAATTTTTATATAAAAATTTGGGACACAGTTTACTATAAATCCTTGTAAGTAATAAATAAGTGTATAAATAAATAACAATTTGTATATGATAACAACCCCCGTATACAACCTTTTATATTATTATATTCCCTTGAAGCTTTACTAATTTTGTTTGTAATGTTTTATGTAATTATTTAATAAGTGGCAGAATTTAATCAAATTAGAAAAGGCATTTTTAATACATATTAATCGCGCGTCAGCTTTTTTGAGTACTTCTCACACATTTATTCATAAAGTAATAGGTCTTTTATGTTCCGCCTGTATTCAGCAAATATGAAATGCGTGAATAACCAGCGCGCACTTTTATTCATAAAAAGAACTCAAAATTAACGTTTTGTAAGTATATATCATAGAACGAACTAGGTTATAAACTCGCAAAACGTAAATTTCGAGTTATTTCTTTTTATGAGTAAAAGTGAGTGCTGGTATTTTGTATGCTGGCCTTTTGTATTTTTACCTTTTACTCTAAAATTTAAAAGTCGTCTGTTACCAAATACTCATAATATTTTAAATGTATAAATTCTTGTCACTTATTATAATTGGTCGTTAAATTATTTGGCTAATTTATAAACCCCTTTTTGTATACATTATTCTTGTTTAAATGATCATTCTCTTAGTCACCGGCTTTTAAGATCAAACTAATAATATGATTATTCAATTCCATATTTGATTTGTATTTGGCATTTTGCTACTTAAGAATATTGTTAATGTTATTTCAGGAATGAGTTTTAGTACATTTGGGTTGTATTTGAGTCAAGAGCATGTAGTTCGCCTGATGTTAGATGTCACTGCCACCCATGGACATCTTGTAATCAGCCCCAGATAACATGGAGTTAGTACAGAAGCGTAGCTGTCCTTGAGAAGTAACGCCTTGACTAAGCATGTCTTTACCGCAGCAGCGCTTAGAAATACGCATTAGGGGGAAATAAAAAATACAAGAATACTAATGTTATTTTCACGTAAACATCCAGTGTTCAATTTAAAACTAGTGTATAAATATGAAATAAAAAATTGTCAAAGATAATTGACTGAAAGGCAACTTATACCTACTATTAAAGTAAATAATCATATTGTATCAATCCTAAATAATTTCCTCTAATCATTTATTACGTGAGGCAGTGGGGTGGGAGGGGTACGAGCCAAATCCTTCTTAATCTTACTTCGGGAACAGGGGGTATGGAAGAAATTAAGCAAAACATTTTTTCAATGTAATATGACAAAATCTTACATATCCTGCAAAATAATTTAGAAATATCTCACTTTAGACAGTTAAGGAAGGGGTCAAATCTTTAGTTATGTCATGTAATAAATGGGGGGGAGGGGGTTGTAAAACTTACCTCACGTAATAAATGGATGGCTAAAAAAGAGAATGATGGTTTCGTAATTAAACTGATTATTTTATGATTTTCTCAGATTTTATGGTTTTTTAAATTGTTTTTTGTGTACCAATCTATGTTGCATGTAATCCCTTCCTGAATGTATTTAATAGATAAACGGAGAAGTAGTCTACGTCATATGGTGCAAGAGTGTGGAATGAGTTGGTTAATATCTTCTCTCTAATTTTCACTTTTTTACTGTTTTAGATTACCACCTAATCCCAAAAGACTATCCCATTTATATCCTTAAATGTTTCTACATGAAATATGGTTTATTCATAAATTACATTTATTTTGTATTGTTTCGATTACGCTTTCTGGTAATTTTGACATTTGGGAAAATTAAAATTTGTATGACTTTCGTGACGTCATACATAGTAGTAACAACATTACTTTTTCAATAAATGTTTGTAATGGAATATACAATCCAATATACTCAATTCTCTGGGTCTTCTTTTTTAATTTTAATTGGTAAGGAATATATGCGGCGTATTGAAGTGAACTTAGTTAAACGTAATTTATGAATAAGCCCATATCGCATATTGAGAAGTGAAGGGACCTTATTCTAAAATTTCCGCAAATGAGTTAATTACTTGAAACTGATCCTAAGAACGTAGTCTATAGTTTGTCGAAAATAAAAGTAACGATAATAGAAGGCCAAAGATAAATCGCACGTTTATTCATAAAAAAAAAACTAACATAACTCAAAATTAACGTTATGCGAGTTTATACCATAAAGCGAAAGAACTAAATGAAATGAAATGAAATATCTTTATTTTGTATAGACCTACGGGGGCACTTACAAATTGTCAGTTACATTTTTTTTTCTTACACTACCACCGGATCGGAATACGACCTCAACTGAGAAGATCCGCCAAGAAACTCAGCGGGTTTGTCTTTTTCTTATTTATATCCATTTTTTTATTTTTTTTATATAATTACAATCATGTTTTTTTACATGGTAATGAAAGTTAGCTCCAATATCTTGCCGTACAGTTCAGTAAAAGAGAACCCGTTTGGCAAGATACGCTACACTTTGACATTTATTAAATATAATAATAAAATGCATATTATTGCTCAGTCCCAAGCTGTTTTATCTTCTATGTAATCAGAAATTTTATAACTAGGTTATAAACTCGCAAAACATAAATCTAGAGTTATTGTTTCGCATCGTTATTCTTTTTATGAATAACGATGCGAAAACGTCCTTTGAAAAACAAATGTTATGTTCCACAAAATGCAAGTTTTACATTAGGTTCTTTTTATTCTCATTATGCGATACATTCCCTTACATATCTTGGTGTTTTAACCGCAGAAGTATACAGTTTTTATCGTGTGTATCGTTATAGTATCCATACTAAAGGACATTTCGCTCATCCTCTAAAAAACTGTCATAACACAAGAAATCATAGTTTTGAGTGAAAAATGCAGTTTGATTCCATTGTTTCTCTTCTATCGATCGATAAAACCACCACAATTTTAGTGTGAGTAGTTCACAAAAGATGGCGTAAATGTCTGTAAGTGAGCATTAGCGTTCATTGAGGAACAAAATAATAAAAACGCGATTATCTCAAAACTTGTTTTTTTTGTGTTATGACAGTTTTTCAGAGGATAAGCGATTTGTAGATGAAGTTACCCTCATTTCTAGATTGTACTAGAAATTGGTTATAGATGTCCATTGCGTACAATTTCGCTTAAACATCACGTATAGCCAGTCTCCCGTTACAATAAGTGTTTGGTTATAAATGCGTCCTTTGGTACAAAGTACAAATCGTCCTCTGGCCACAGGCCGTGGGTACCAGCTTTTACAATTGACCTTGTCAGAGGCCCCTATATAAAATATTAGACCGAAACAAATTAGTCACTAAAGCCAAACAAAGAAGGACTATAAATATATTTTAACCATTAAAATTTTCAGTAGTTGCTAATGTGATTACAATTAATATACAAACTGATGGAGGAAAAATATATAAGGTACATTTTTATTATAACCTAATCTCAGTCCTCCAAACTAAGTATCTATTTTTTGCAAATATTTGCGACGTACAGACAGACATATTACACCATTTTTACATATTGGATCGTAAAAGAACGTGTTATATGAAAATGAGTAGTCTAATAGAATGGGTGTTGTGTGTATAGGGAGGCGGTTGTTCGTTGTAGCTGACGTGCTGCGCGCGCGCATCGCCCGACGCGCGCGACCCCGCCCCGCTCTAGCCGCACTCCTAACTATATATTGGTCAATCAATCAATTAGTCAATCAATCAGTTGATCCGTTAGTCAAAAAGATTGCATGGTCAATCAGTCTATCGTTTGGTCAATCAATCGATTGATGAACCAAGTGACCAATCAATCAGTCAATCAATTGGACAATCGTTCAATTGATCGATCGATCAATTAGCATAATACTTGTGTACTTTAGAAAACGTATCTTAATTGCGTGAGGTCATTTAGGATGCTTCTACTCCCCTTGGGGAGATGTATTTAAGATCTTAGATCTATAGAGATGGTGTAAAATTTTCGCTAAAATTCGCTATCCATCCTCCCTCCTAAAGACCTCACGTGACTAGTAGATGTCCCGTTAGGCGATGTTGCTTGTGACTACAAACATAGTGTCAAAATCTAACTGTATGTAGGGGTGTGAAAAATCGATTTAAAAAAAATTGATTATGTTTTTAGAGCAATCGTTTTTTTTGTTAATATATTTATTGACCAAAACACTTCACACGATTATTTTTTGGTCAATAAATAAGTCAATAAAAAATCGATAAATTATTAAATAATCGATTTTTTCACATCCTTAACTGTATGCTATACACAAAACTTACATCTGAACTCTGCAACACGACCGTCAGGAACTTCATTGATAACGCGTTAGACAAATATAAAGTTAAACTTTAGAAAATGAGTCATAAATAAGTTTCAAAAATGGGCTCAAACAACTGAAGGTTACTAAATACAACTACAACACATGTGGTCAACATATATATGTTAGTTAATCGTAGTGGTAGTCGAATACAAAATTGCTTGAATTAGCCACGTTCAGTGTAGAACACTACCATAAACGCTCCGCGTTAGAGACGTGCAATAATGAGATATGCTTATATGTTAACAGTCCGGAGTCAAACAGCAGCGTTTGGTGAAATAAATCGGCTAGTCTCTGTTTTTTTAATACGTGGTAAGAATCGAAAGAAAAAAAAACACTTTACCACGCTTTCTACACTCATAGCCCCACACTAGGATTTCTCCTGTGTCGTGGGTACCATGGACACACACAAAGTCGAATACACAAACACCCAGACCCAGAATAGGCACCTAAACTCATAATTCAGATACCTGTTCAGCCGGGATTCGAACTCGGAACCCATTGTGCGTCAGACCGGTATGGTAACCGCTCGCCAAGCGGGTCGTCAAAAGAATCTTTAAAGCTTAAAGCTTTAAAGATTCTTTTACTCGCCTATTCTATGGGGACGGGGTACATCCACTAAATGTTATAGGAAGCTATCACCTATTTCTAACGTGAAACATTCATTGTGTTTCGATGGAAGGGTGTGGTTGGGTTGCGAGCACACATTTATATGAGGTGACCATCGTAGTCCTCGGGAGTAGCAACACATCTGTGATTGACTTCAGATAGAACTTATGTTTTATATGAAGTTGCTTACAGATGACTATGGGCGGCGGTGACCACTTACCGTCAGGTGGACTGCAAGCTCGTTTGCTACTTCATTAGTATAAAAAAAAACAATATATTTTCGTTTAAAATTCAATATTTACTAAGATACGGTTCGATATAGTTCGTAGTCAAAAGCAACATCGTTTGTATGTACAATTACTTTATTGTAAGTACACTTTTTATGCTAGCGATTGATAAAAGTGCATTTTGTCGGAGATATGTTTTAATAAAAATATATGCCGGGGTTACTTAGGGCGAAATCGCTGGTGTAATCAGTATGTTAATCATTAGTAGCATGCGAGATGTGTAACGTTTTGCTTGTTATAATACCCTATTGTAGTGTATATGAACACAATTTCGACAAAATTGTCGTACTTATTATGAAACTGCCATATTTTTTGTCTGAATCTCATGGGGTTATAAGATTTTTCGTCTTGTTCGAGTCAGTTTTATAATGGATAATTTGGATATTTTCTTATCCATTAATTCAATTTTCATTGTGATTTTAATATGATTTACTTATTGGAGATAGAGCAGTGATAGCCTAATGGTTGAAACTTGCCTTCTCGATCGGATGTCCGAGGTTCAAACCCAGGCACGCGCAATAGATTTTTATAAAATTATGTGCGTATTAGAAATTTATTAATTATCACTGTTTTTCGGTGGAGGAAGACATCGTGAGGAAACCTACACACCGGAGAGTTCTTTTAAAAAAAAAGTTCTCGGAGGTGAGTGAAGTCCACCAATTCGTACTTGGCCAGCGCGGTGGACTATGGCCTATAACTTTTTCATTCTGAGAGAAGACCCGTGCCCAGCAGTGGGACTTTAATGAGTTGACACACTTATTGGCAACAAATTGACCCAATGATATTGTTTAGATTGGAACATTTTTGTCGTAATTATAATTTTGTCGAAATTGTGTTTTGTTTTATAGTCTGTAGTCAATCGCATGAGTCAGTCACCGCTCAGAAATTGTGCTTGACTTTAAAATGTGACTTACATTTTAACTTTATGATAAATTATTATATAATGATACAAAACATGTGAGAATTCTTCTGATATGAAATGTCGAAGATCGTCTTAAAAGTTGGATTTAGGGATGATATTTTTAATAACAATGAGACCAGTGTGTGACTTACTGTATGACGACAAAATTTAATGTTCTTGATTGTACGTATAATATTGGTTGTGTTAAATGAAATAATATTTCGCAGTTCATCTTCAAAATAATTAATGATGTACTTATTATTTTTAAGCCATTTGGTGTATGCACCGGTGCCTCTGTTACGGGGAAATCCAACAATGGTGGTAGATGGAAAAAAGTTTGACTAGCCTCTTGAGATTTTCTTATCGTATGTTCATTGTTTTGGATGAAATAGTCGAAATTTGTCTATGAAAATATATATCGCTTATCCTCTAAAAAACTGTCATAACACAAGAAATCATTATTTTGAGTTAAAAATGCAGTTTGATTCCATTTTTTCTCATCTATCGATCGATAAAACCGCCACAATTTTAGTGTGAGTAGTTCACAAAAGATGGCGTAAATGTCTGTAATTGAGAATTAGCTTTCATTGAGGAACCAAATAATAAAAACGCGATTATCTCAAAACTTGTTTTTTTTGTTATGACAGTTTTCCAGAGCATGAGAAATTATGTTTGAAGATTTTTTGACTATGCTAAGGGGCTTTCGGTCTCCTTAACCTCTCCTTATACGCTCATGGTGGCCGGAAAGTTAGTTCTAGGTACTTACTTTAACCATATCATTTTTAGTTACCCTAGTCACCATTCGAGTTTCACTTAGAATGGTCTTAAGGCGTGACAAAAAGGTGTTGAGGTTAGGTTAGGTTAGGTTCGGTTGCTATCCCACGATTTTATTAAGTTTTTAAATATTTTAATACACTACCAGAAATATAAGATAAGAAAGATATTATCTATTATTTATGCTATTAAAACTATGATTTTATAAGATGCAGAAACTGCCAACTATTTTTTTTAATGTGTTACATTATAAGCATGTAATGTAGATCTGTAAGAGCTACGAAATATTACTTTTTGAATGAGAGATAATAGAATCGGTGAGGCTATATATTAGCGATGGTGCTGGGTTTGTTCTGATTTGGGTGGAAAGGGCAGGGTTTGATAAGGATATCCTACCAAGAGAGACGTTCTTAATTATCGTTATGATTTATGAGTATTCTTTGTGTACTTCTACGCCTGACTTACGGGGGGCAACTGTTCCGTTTAGAGTCGAAATGCAGATATCATGGGCGGTAGTAATCACTTAACATCGAAGTCTGCACGTCCAAATGATCCTAGTTATAAATAGTAGTCGTTTGCAACTCAGAAAATATGTTATATTTTTCTACCACTGCTTTTGTCGCGTCAGCCGTTTGAAATATCTGCCTCAAGCTTAATACTTAATATTTACATTGTAAGAAGTAGAATCTCAAATTAAAATATATTTTTCGATGTTGTAACATGATATTTTGAAGCTCTTTTAGATTTTGTAATTTAAGTAGTATTCCTTTGATTAATGAACTTTTTCCTGTCACGCGGGTGATCTGAGACCCGCTCTCGTGTTTACGCGACATGAATTAACTCGCTGTAGTGTTGTATTCGTCTGTCACGCATGACGGTAAGAGTCTACGAAATTATTATATGTGGCATGTAGGGAGTTTGTGGGCGTTAAACCCGTGCGACAGGAAAAGGGTCCGTGAATTTTTAGTGCCTGGTACCCTAAGACGAAGTTTCCAAATAGACCCTATTAATCTTATATAAAGCTTGCCTACGTATTTACTTTATACGGAGCTCTGGTTAGTCTCACTATATATTTATGCATTCTCATAAATAAAATTAATTAAACCCGAGAAAATTCCTGGACATTTTCTATTATATCTACTACTTTGCATTACCTCAAACGCTCTACGGTATGAGACATGCAAAATATAATGATGATATTTTTCTTTTTCAGTAGGGTTACAGGTTAAATTAAAAGCAACATATAATACCACTAATGACTTTGTTCTTATATGCGTTTTTTATATTAGATTAGAGATAAAAATTGAAAAAATGCTACCTTAGATGCATATAATATCCCAAAAATAAAGGTCATAATACTTGCAGTATTGACCCATAAATGTTTTATAATGATTTATTGAAACATATTCGTATTAATTTTGTTCCATTTATTTAATTAATATGTTGTATGTAATTGCCATGAAATCTTGTTTTTCCAATGAGTACTTATCGTTAATTGTAATAGGGAATGTAAAAGTTAATATTCAATGTTTTAAAAATACTTTAGAAGAAGTGGCTTTATTACTTAACGTATTAGTTTAATGTATATATTTTATACTTGGTTATTGAAGAAGGTTTATAATTTATGTGATAGTAATCTTAGTTAAAATCTGTTTGATTTATCTGAATAAGAAATATACCCGACGTGACAAGAAAAACTCACTAACTACAGAATATGCCACATGAAGTTCTCGCCATTTAATAATATTTTGATCCTAAAATTTCATTTATATGAAATGTCCTGAAGTTATATTATTAAATAAAATATCGTACAGGTTATTGTATCCATATATTATTTACGTAATAATAATATATTGTTAAAGAATAGTGTATTAAGTGAAAAA